>MJUU01064142.1:3643-21666 GCA_002080025.1 Modiolus philippinarum
AAAAAAAAAAACAAAACAAAACAAAATAACAAAACAAAACAAAAAAAACAACAAAAAAAACAAAAAAACACCAGTATTTTATATTCATTCTACAACATATTTTTATATAAATCATGAGAGCATTAAATAAAAAAGCGAAAATAAAATACCCATATCGCGATAAGGTCGTCGCATTACGTTGAAATATACATATTTTATTAATCAACTTTTCAAAATATAATAATACACAATTACATCATTAAAAAATACATACTAACATATTAATAAATAGGTTTCGGAAACAAGACGAATTGTCTTATATTAATCCATTTCCAATATATATACATGTACAGTACCTGTGTGTATTGTCTTCATGTTTTATGTACTTCATTGTAAGGGTACTCGTCTTGATAAGTTGCACTTTTTTCTAGTTTGATTTTTACTGTGAGTCTTTTTGTGTATTTATTTTTAGCCATTCACCACACATAGGGGGAGGGTTTGGATCCAAGAAAACGAGTTCAACCCCACCGCAATTTTTGCGCCTGTCCCAAGTCAGGAATATGTTGGTCATTGGCTTGTCTTGTCTTCTTATAAAATTCTAGTTTCTTGATATTTGGGTTATTGAATGTGGTTTGTTTACATTGATTTATTCACTTTTTACCTTTTTGGGGCCATTTAGGGCTTACTATATGGTGTGAGGTTCCTCACTGTTTTGAAGACCATATGGTGACCCCTAGATGTTTTGTTTTGGGTCGTTTTAACCTGGATATGGGATGTTGTCTCCTTGACATTTACCCCATTTCCTTTCTTTTTCATATGTTTAACCTTTCAGTAGTACATTTGCTCATGGCGAGTTTTCAAGATGACAACAAAAATAATAGTGATACTAACAGGTTATTTACAATATAGAAGAGGTATCAAGAGGTTAACCTTTTACTACTTAAAATAAAGTTTTGTACATTAATAACTTATGACGTTTCATACAAAAATTTGAACGTCATAACGCTGAGACATCATGTTTTGGCGCGAAAAGTTTTCGAATTTAAATTGTATTGCGATTTCCCGGGATCACATGACGAAACTTATAAACCCTATTTGATAGGACAGCTCGAGAAGCTTTACCATGGTTCTGTGAAATAGTGTTGAAGTAGTTCGAGTCCAGAATAAGTTATGATTGTGATATTGTGTTTGGCATTCTATGTTACAAGTTACAAGTTAAATATCTGCACGAATTTTCTCAATAACATTGATAATTTAAAAGGAAATATAACACTGTATAGATAAAACATTGCATTCTCTCACAGAAATGACTAAATACAATTCTTAGACAAAAATACCAAATAGTTAAAAAAAAAGGTCAACGAAAAATCTTCAGATTTCCGACCCAATTTCTAGCTGAAAAATTTCAGATCTTCAGTTTTTAGCTAACATGGTTTATCACATACAACAATATTGCCAATATTATTGATTCATATTGATCCATAACTTTCATAAAATGATATATTTTACACTGCTAGAGCTTTAGTTTTGTGGCGTTCTTGTTCATTTTTGTTTATTTGTTATGTCTTTGTCATACTGTCTCAATTCGTATTGTTGTGTATTGTCGTGATTTTGGATTTATGATTTTAGAATTTCCCCTTTCCTCGTTCTTGCTTCGGTATTCGTTTGCCGATGTATTTACACATTTTCACCAAAAATGAAGTTGTTATTCAGATTCGCCCACATTTTGCTAAGCACAAAACTGTGTGAAAACAGCAAAAAATCAATGAAATTCTGACGATTTCCAAAAATATAGCTTTTGAGTTACCGGTTACTGATTGGCATGAGAATCAAACTTATATGAAAAAAACTGATCATTTTCGTTAAACCCTATATGTGTTCAATGTTTCAGCAACATAAGACATCTGTCTACTTAGTTACTTTTTGTTTTCGTGGTAAGTCATGGTAAGTCTTTGGACAAACATGGGTCTTACTGCTACTCATATCATTTACCGAATTAGAAAAAAAACTTCACAAAACATGTTTCAACTACAGGGGTTTGTTTGACTTTCGGTCAGCATACCGTGAATACATTGATGACAAATATATATCCCTAAACTAAACCCCTTCAAGCAAAAACAAATGTTTTGGTGTTTAGTATATAAGGATAAGTATTTGCCATTAAACTTAAAATAATACGAAAAAAGGGAAACGGGGAATGTGTCAAAGAAACGACGACCCAAAGGGGAGTAATAACAACTGTAAGCCACCATAATGAATTTCGAGGAAAACCCACATCCAGCGGCAGGTCGGTGTCGACCCCAAAATAAAGAGTAATCAAGTTCAGCGGATTATACATCATCCTATACTCCTATAGACATAAAGTACAGACAAGACGCCCAAAGGCTTAATAAATTTCGTGACTTAGGATAGGCGAGTATGTATTCACGGTATGCTGACTGAGGGTCAATGCCCTATGATTGCAACAACAAAATTTTACACAGAGCTTTAAGTTCTTTTGAAAGATTTGAAATTGTAGCAATTACTAGTATTAGTTTGACGTATACTTTCAATCTTCTTAAAGGATAATTGAGCCATTAGAAGGATCTTTTATGGAAGAAATTAACAATTATCTATGCCAGGAATGTGAGCAGGAACTACAAGCCAAAATTGGCCCAGGGTGACAAAGGTTAAGACATGAAGGGAAAAGTCGGTTCAGTTGTGAAGAATGTGGGGTCATCGTTGCTCGACAATTAGCAAAGAATTCCGCTTAAACCGGTGCTAGGGGCCGTCTTGAACTTACTATGAGGTATGAGCAAAGCTCATTGTTGAAGGCCTCATGGTGACTTCAAGATGAAGAACAACAATAAAGGCGTTGTTTCTTTGCTTGTTTTTTACCATGTATTTGTAGAGACTTTGTCTCATGTGCATTTACTCCATATCCTTTTATTCATCATATTGATAGAAAAATAGTGTTATGACAGTCATTGTTGTACACATGAGGATGGAGAGGGAAAATTAGTTTGTGGCATATGTAACAAATAATTCTGCAACAGGTAATCCCTAAAGCGCCACCAGAAGTTACGAGATGAAGCGGAAGATATGTATATGTTATCTGGAGTTTGACATCTGAATATGGCAAAATATCTTCTCGTGAGCCAGAATATGAAGCCCAGGGGCGACTTTGCGCAGCGAACGATTCCCAAGCTTATATTCTGGCGTGTGGGATGATATGTTACCATATTTCAGCTTTCAATATTCAGATAAATTGTCTACTGTCTTTTATTTCCTATTTTTATGCAACAGTTTATTAGGTTTGTGTCAAATTCTCTGAAGGTTGCGGGGGAAAAGAGGTTCATTCTTTTTTTTTAACAAAATAACAAATGTCTTGTAGTTTTTTTTTATGACTGCACAAGATCTTTTGTCAGCCATCGTTATTAAATTTAGAATTGTTCTGATCGAAACTTGTTAGAAAATCAGGATAAAGTCGGTTTTTCATTGCAGAACCTCTCCATTGTTTACTTTAGTCTTCCAGCACTTTTATGACGTCATAATGTAAACAAAATGGTGGCTCTGCTGCCGTTATCAGCGACCTAGTTTTGGTAGTTTTTTCTAGCGTATCGTTACTTTTTTGTGTAATGGTGACGGTAATTTGTTTACAATATTGAACACAGAAAATATAATAAATTCTTTATCTAAATAAGATTTATTTCTTGGG
The DNA here is from genome assembly GCA_002080025.1 of Modiolus philippinarum. Classification (NCBI taxonomy): domain Eukaryota; kingdom Metazoa; phylum Mollusca; class Bivalvia; order Mytilida; family Modiolidae; genus Modiolus; species Modiolus philippinarum. The sequence continues at coordinate 7,320 of MJUU01064142.1, forward strand.
AAACAGATAAAAAAGAACACTGCTTGTCACACGTTTGGAGAATTCCTCGATAACTTCAGGTCAACCTCTTCATAAGTCCAGGTCAACCGAAAATGGTTTTTGCGGAAGTGCTCAGCAGGCTGAGATAGGCACAGGGAAGGACGATAATGCCAATGACCATAAATGTAACGTTTGACCCCCCCCCCCCCAAAAAAAAAAAAATTACCGCAGTTGGCCGATCACGCGAAGGACGTGCACAGGAATAGTTATCTATACCAGTGTGATCATTGTGGTGCTACCTAGCTTGCATGCCGTAATATGTCATCACACGTCTGGTTTGAAGGACCTGGGACTGCTTCATCTGTATCCATTAAAATTAATTCTCTTATGATGCACGGTTATTATCTATTTCATGCACGGATAGTTATTTGTGATACACAGCGAGACTTTGAAGCTTTGAATCGCTTTTACAGGAATTTCGTTGGTCGAGCGCTAAGTAATAACACATCACGCGTGATGTGCTATTGATTTTTCGGCGTTTCTATTGGACAACTTTGAAATCTCGTTTGCCGTGATTAACTTTACCTAGCAACGGTATTGTTATTTGAAACAAAACAGCAGTTCGGCCCTAAATATTCACTGCATTTATGAAAATCATACGAAAATAGTTTTAACCATTCGAAGGAATTGTATATCACTGGATATCAACTCTCGATATGTAATTTCAAATGCAATAAACTTGCCGGAGGCTCGTTTATTATATTTTGAAATTACATAACTCTAGTTGATATCCATCGGTCTTTCTCCTTATGAAAACTATAATTATTCACTTTTGTTTTCCTATATCATATCATTGATAGTAATATCGGGTATGCCTAATGGTTTCCCTATTTCCCTTTCTACACAAATCCCATCTGTAACAGCCTCTGTTACGTAAGAATTTTCTTGAATCAGTTTTTCTTCGATTTCTTGGAAAAACCCTTCTGGTAAAGAACTTAGTATCTGATCAGTAAAACCATTTGATCCCGTCGAAGCTGAACTATCCTTAGACTTTTCCTCTTTATTATCGGGTCTGTAAGTCTCGGTCAATTTTTCAACTTCCGGGAACATAAATTGTACCCGGAAGTTTCATTTTTGGCAAACATATATGACGTTTCAAACCAAAAATGTGGACGTCATAGTCCTCCAACGTTATATTTCTCTCTTGTAAAACATTCAAGTAATCAGTGCAATAAAGTCAATCCCCTAAGGAGAAATTAATCATAGGTAGCAAATCTAGTTGAAAAATATAATATGACTATACATCTAAAGAATCAATTAGAAATCATTCTTAAATATACACAGCGAAAATCAAGCACTATGTTTAGAAACCGTCCAAAGAAAAAAATATATGCAACGATGACAGAAGTTGTAAGAACACATTGCCAGGTAATCTTATGTCTGTTGACAACCTTGCCTCCATTTTATTGTAAGTTTTTCTTCGGCAATTTTCTGGTGGATTGTGGCATGTGAATGTAATGTTCGGCTATCGTAAATGTTTCCAATTATCTTTTCGTCATTAATCCATAAACAAAAGAGAAAAAATCATGGATGTAGCGTTGCTCGACACTAAGACATTAATGCCGCTTAAACGAGTCCTAGGGGCTGTCTTACGCTGAGGTATGGGCATAGCTTATTGTTGAAAGCCCCATGGTGACTTCAATATGAAGAACAACAATAAAATAAAATCGTTGTGTCATTGATTGGTTTAATGTTTTTGAAAAGACTTTGTCTCATGTGTATTGACTTCACACCTTTCATTTTAAATTATTAACTTAAGTTTACAGTAGATACAGTGACTGAAGAATAATTCATATGGTATTTCTTAGTGAAAAACTGGCCGACTGACGCTAAGGATGGAATGTCACCCTCAATATTTACTTGTTATACATGCCTTATCAGATCTTACCGTGTATTATTTAATAAATTATTCACGATGTTTATGTTTCAATGCTAAATGCAAATGTATATGTACGATGAAAAGAACTTTGTAGCGACAACTTTTGATGCACCCAACTATATTACTGATTTTGTTCAGTGGATCTTTGTGAAATTAACCTGGCACATTTATACCTATTTGAAGTCTTTGAAATAAATAAACTGAATGTTTCACATTTTCCCCCTTTTTCATCCTTTGACCTTCATCACTGCATCGAACTATAACCTCTAATTAACAGCAAGAGTTTGTGTTAGATCGTTGTCGTTATTTGTTCTCTCTCAGGTTTTACACGTATTTCTGTTTATGGACTTCACATTTTTTTTAATTTTATCTGCACTGAAGAGAAATGTTTTTTTTAGAAATGCGCATCTACAGAATCTTAATTAACAGTAACTTCGGTATTTTGTTTTATATGACCACTTGGCCGATGCCTCTGCTGGGGGACTACTTGTCCCTAGGAGGCCCATCATACTAGTAGTTAATATTGTTTAAAAGTAATGCGTGTCTCCCTGGTGCATTTACCATGTTTTTTTAAAAATGTTTTCATTTGATATTCTCTGAAGAGAAATAAGTTGTCTAAATTAACATTAAAGGTGTTATTTTGTAATTGGAAATGCACAGTAAGTGACCAAAACTTTAGTAAACAAATCATTAACAAACCATTTCTTCACATGAAACAAGTTAAAAATCGTTAAAATTTGATCTTTGACTCTGCTGTTGAACTAATATCCCCCAGGGTACTCACCAGCCCAGTAGTCAGTACTTCGATGCTGACCCGAACGACGATTCTATTTGGAACTTTACAATATCTAATTTTTTGTAAATATTGTTGAAAATGAAGGAGTATCTCCCTCATGCAAGCTCTGTCTTTAGCTGATTTTAGCTTTACATCTAGATCATCGGTTCTCTATCATTTTTTAAACAATTGTTCAGTTACTGCTCTTCCAAACGTCTAGATTTTATCTGCATAAGTTGTCAAAACGCGCATATGCAGAAAATAAATTCACAGTTACTTCGGTGATTAGTTATTTTCAACTAGTTTTCACTTGAAACTATAGTTAAGAACTAAATGAAAAAAATCATTGTTAAAAAATCTGAAACCTAGACAACAAATTGATATATGAATTATTATCAAATCTTAGAAATAACGCGTGAATTCATGATGTGAAAGCAATTTCATCATGGTTTTTTTGAAAAAATATTTCTGTTTGGTGTGCTACCATAATTTCTCTTGGCTAATTCAAAATCGGAGAAAGAAGACAAAATTATATATATTTTTTGAATTTTACATATATATGTAGATAACTGATTATTGCATTAAATAAAGCTATTGATGCAAGAAATGAGAAAAGGGGGAGTTTTTAAATTACTCTAGCTGTTATTCCTATCGCATTCTTTAGGGACTTAAGGAGACTCACTCCTTAAGTTGTTTTTATCAAGGATTTCTTGTAATTCTTGTAACCGATTTTAATTGATAAAGCATATTAGACTAAATGAATTGTTAAAATAAATTTATAGGTCCTTGTGCTTTTAACTGTGATACAATACATTAAAAATTTGGCGGGATATGGATTTCTCTGGATTTAAGACTATTTTATGTCTAAAAGTTCGGAAGTTATATCAAAAGTTTTATGAAAACTTGTCAGGTATTTTAATTTGACCTATAGAAAATATTTAAAGAATTAAATATAAGGCCAATTTGCAAACTTCTTTAAGCCATGAAACTGGAGAAAACAAGAGGACTTCCGACATCTGACAAAAATTATAAAATGTGATGATGAGTTAAGCCGCCTTACGTGATTTTTTTCTTAAAACTGCTACTTCAGGGTTATTCTTAATCAAATCGTAGCATTCCAGACAAATGCATGGAAATTTCAAAATTACGTATTAAGATTATCCACATTAAAATCTTCTCTGTCGCACTAAATATATACTTAACAATATAATGATTCAAGATTTATGTCATGTAAATTACATTTCGTTGATTTCAGTAATGGGTCGTGGTAAATGCGAGAAATCATTTACGCACATTGTTTACAATGTATTACAAACAAAACAAGTCAGGGCGTACAACGTTTTTGTAGTTGTACTGCAAATTGATGTTGTTACACATATAACATATACACAAAAATACATTTTTATACTTATGGGTGTGAAAATTGAAAGGGTAAATATAATAATTAACATCATGTTTTATTCAGTTGAATTTGACTTTTGTGGTTAATTCTTATATTTTCTTCTCATGTTTTGTGATTTCTGTCAGATTTTCGGAACTCTCTGGTTTTATCTAATTAAAAGCATCATAATATTTTGCCTATGAATCCCCGTTATGTTTCCCATCATGATAGAAAATGCCTATTTATTATCAGGGAGACATTTTCACAGCCGGTTATTACGAGATCAAAATCAGGACTATTACAGTCAGAAAACCGCATTATTACAGGGCTATTATTGATCACACGACAGACAAGTTTATTATGAGATTTAAAGAAACTGCTCTCAGTTCATACAACTATTTACTTTTTATCAATTGGACAAAAGGCCACATGTATGTCTCGATACGTATACATGTATAAATATTGTTACATAAATAATTGATATAAAATTTTAAAAATGAAATACATCTTTAACTTTTATAAATGTGGCTTTTGTCCACTTTGGATGTTTGATTGCCACAGGACCATAAGAACCATTGGCAGATCAAGACATTCTGCTAAAGGGGGTGGGTCTAGCCTAGCCAAATAAAAATAAACTGTTGACACAGGATTTGTCTCATCCGCCCCTTGCATCGCCCGCTTAAATTTGATCTACAGTAGCAGCCATAAAAATAAAATATAATTTTTGAACTGTGTAATCAATTTCCTTAAAATCAAGGCGCTGAACACTGAAGTGCTGTTTAGGCAATTATCTTTGAAATAAGAATAGATGTGAAATTTCCAGAGTTTTGTCTATATCCAAATTTAATAGTTTGTGGTCATTGGAGTTGACAATTTAGTGCCGTTTATACATATGCGCGCACACCTGTCGTAAAGAAATCAAACTTGATTTCGAACCTTTTTAAAATAGATGTAAATATTAAGCATTAAAAACTTATAGACATACTGCTTTAAGAGTCTGCAGTGAAAGCATACCTTCCAAGTTTCGAAAATCTCCACGGAGATTTTTATGCGCGACTCTCCTTTTAAGGCATGGGAGATTTCACGGCGTTTTGCGCGAAGTTTTTTCTATTGTTTTCTTTTTTTTGTCGAATAATTGATGCTCTTTTTTATATAGGGGTTATATGAGACTTTACTTTTTTATAGAGGGGGGGGGGGGCAAAAAATCCCTCTTTGAATGTGTTTTGGGCATTTCTGCTGGTTCTTAATTTTTTGTCAAATAAATCAGTTGTGAACTGTTTTTGGACCATTTCATGTTTTATGCTCTGTTAAATTTTTACTTTGTTTGCTTGCTGTTTATCATTATGTTGCTGTTATCATTGATGAATTTACAGTTAACTGTTTAGGTTAAAATTAAAGATTTTACTCTCTCCTTTTTCATTTGTCTTATGTACATTTACTGCATTTCTCCTTTTATTCCATTCTTCTATGAATAAAGCAAGCATTACATTTTTAAAATATTTTCCTGTCTATTCTGATTCAGCCAAAAGAGTGGTGTTCTTCTTCTTCCAAGTCAGGAACCGGATTCACGAGTGAATGTATAAGGTTCCGCGAAAACTTTGCGCAGTGTGGGGCAGCACAGCAGTCTTCTTCTGGTTATATACATTTAAAATTCTCAATGTACATTTAAGACTATGTACAGGTGGGAGCCAATCTAATTGCTGTCAGCGCCTTGAGGGCGCACCTGAATCCCTCTACTGTTCTTGCTGATGTTACTTTTACTGGCAGTTAGTTCCAGTCCCTGATTGTTCATGGGAAGAAGAAATTGCGATTTTTGTCCTTTCTTGGAATAGGCGATCCTTGCCTCTGGTTCTGCTGTCATTGAATTTGATATATTGATGGCTGTCTTAATCGATTATTCCATTTTTTATCTTGTACAAAAAATTATGTGAACACTCATATGCATGACTCAGGGGCCAGGATCGTCATCTTGGCATGAAATCGGTATGTACTCCACAAGATGCAACTGCATGTCAATATCAAGTGGCTAGGACTACTGGTAGAGGCTGTACAAACTGCTTGCCAAACCTTTAAAGTGATTGTTCATGCGTGACTAAGGAGCCAGGGCCGCCATCTGGACGTGGCATCAGTATGTACTCGCCAAGACGCAACTGCTTGTCATATATTAAGTGCCTAGGACTCTTGGTATAGGCGGAACAAACTGCTTGCTAAAAACTTAAAGTGATCGTTCATGCGTGACTAAGGGGCCAGGGTCATAAACTAAGTAGGGATTTGAGTTGTACTAATAATGATGCAACTGCACATCAAATACTATGGACCTACAACGAACATAAGATTGTTAATTCACAATAGTTTGCAATTGTTGACGCCGCCACCGCTTCCCTTAAGTCTCGCTTCCGCCACTTTTTCGTCGCGGGCGAGACAAAAGAACCTTGGAATTTTAGATATTTTCTCACCTAATGGAGGGACACCCCTGCCCCCTGGATTCACCACTGAGAAGTACAGTTCTACTACTACAAGTGTCTGTGATATGACAGTCTAATGCTACATTCGAACATTATTCCAATTGAATTGGCTATAATCCGATACAATAATACGATATGGAAAATGATCGGTGTCCTGACCTTGTCACAAAGGGAATAGGGTCTGTAAGTCTCGTTCAATTTTGGGACTTCCGGGTACATATTATGTACCTGGAAGTAGTCTTCTTAACAAAAACATACGACGTTTCAAACGAAATATTAGGACGTCATAATTATGCAACGTCATATTTTGGCGGGATTCGTTTCCAAATTACAATTTTATCATGATTTCTCGGTATCACATGACGAGACCCACAGACACTATTGCAGTTCCCATTCAAAAACTTATGCTGTCTAAACATCAATTGATGTAAATGCGAATTAATTGGATATTTACGTAGTGAATTGGTCAATCCAAATTGGAATGTGCATTTCATTCCAAATTGAGAAACAAGATATGTGGACAGAGACTGGGTTAGCATTTCATGGAATTCAATCCGAGTTGTAAGCCCTGTGTGAACGCAGCATAAGTCACCACCATTTTAATAGATGCAACAGTGTACTGAAGGTTAAATATCGTAACTTATTCTAAGAGAGTCTTACAGAGGATCTGTGTATGTGAAAAATTTAATGTTTTTTCCATGTAATTTGACAATTTAAGCGACATTCTCCTGTGACCTTTCCTGTAGTGTATATCGCACCTGTAAGTGTTTGTACAAACATTAGAAATATTATAAACTGTCATGTACTAGTAATATAAACCCAAGAATATATCACCCATGGCCACTTTAACTAATCCATGCCATGCCCATCCATGCCCATGGCCATCGGCCATGCAGCATATAGTATGGCTGTTCACTCGTCTGTTGATCCTAAATAACACCAGAACTAGTCATTTCATTGAGTGACTCAGTACTTACGAAGCCATGTTCTATTGGCCTGTAATTCTAGTCAAAGCACAGGGGCTTGTTACGAAATTATAATAATAATAGCTTCAACCCCTAAAAATCTGAAGCTATTTTTATTATTTCGTAACAAGTCCCTGTGGTAAAAACACGTCAAGTGTGATCCCTCCCACTTGTTTAACAATGTTCTACAGCTCCGTTATTTCAGCTTTGTCATTGCTTCCCACAGTAGTAACTATAACTTTTGTCCATTTTAGTGAGATCTTATCTGTTCGATCTTCATGAAAAACTTGAGAGCTGTATTTTTCGCGTTTTCTTACCTGAAAATCGATCAACACTCTACAGTTAAACTTCCTTGCTCGATTTAATTTCAAGCTCCTGATCAACACCGACAATACGTATGCGCAAACAAAGAATCAACGATTACACAATTAATTCCTTACATTTTTAAAAACCATTTCACTTTAAACAATATTAAGCATTGGCGAATCATATAAGATGGTGTACATAACAATTTAAAATATTATTAAATGTTAAAAGATCAATTCCCGACGGCGTACACGCTGTGATGACGTCTGCAATCACATAATGAATATTCATATTGTGCGGAGTTATTTCCCCAATATGAAAACGTCTGAAATTTGCCTAAACTACGCTGCGTACACGGAAGACGAACGACCGACGAAGGAATGACACACGCAAAGTGATGACAAAATCTCACATGGATTTTAAGCAAGGGAGCTAAAATGAACTTAAAAATCATTTTTTTTGCGAGTAACATTTAGAACTAAAATGTTATCCTAATTCCCAGTGTCCTGCGACCTTTAATAACCATTAAAGGATTTGGAGTAAATGTTTTAAGACAAAATCTCTACAAATACATGATGAAACCAAGCAATGGAACAACGCGTTTATTATTGTTATCATCTTGAAATCACAATAAGACTTTGAACAATGAGCTTTGCTCATACCTTATAGTATGTTCAAGACAACCCCTAATACCGGTTTGAGTGGACTTCATCGCTAGATGTTGAGCAACGCTACATCCACATATCTTTCCTTGTGTTCATGGATGCGGGCCGTCAACAGACATAAAATAACTAGCAAAGTGTACTTACAGTCGCTGTCAACCCTTTCCCGACAGAAAGACTAACATAAGACAAACACAACATGTTAACTACCAAAGTCACTCTAAGACTTATTTATAGGCAACATAATTTGACAGCAGCACAGAAAATAAACACAACCAAACAGGAACACCGGCAATTAAACAAATGATGTATTTAATGTATTGTAAGGTAAAAATTACTTGCACCATGCAGTGCAAACGTTACACTCTAAATGAACAGTTCATATTAAGTTCAATTCATGCATAATAAAATTTTAGTTTACAGTCAGAACTTATCTACAAACACAACTTGTCACAATCATACTTGAGAGTTTTAAAAGCTTACCAATGTTATCAGGGTCTACATATAGTATCTGCAAATAAGAGTATTTGAATGGTTGACAGGAGCCACGTCCGTCTGAGCATGTGCCTCGGCAAACTCCCGTTTTATATGATGGAGGCGAAAAGATAAAATCCAAACCAAACGATTTAAAGTCTAAACCACTTTTTCCATGTGACATGTGAAATTGTTTGTGCAAACTCCAGCAATCCTTCTGGCACGTAAGGTTAAAACAGGTGTTGTACGTTTTATCTCAGAACGTTTGGTCTTAAATTCCTTCAATGTTAACTTTCCTCCTTTATGCCTCTCTCTTTGCCATTTAACTCTTTTTTGATGTCCATTATTCAATATAAGCTTAGCGTCTTTATCACATCCATCACAATGTAAATGAAGATATAAATTCTGATCGTTTCGTTGCATCGCATCGTCTATTACAGTAACCGGAAGTGCAATTTTCAGCCATGTTGTTCGTCGAATTATAGTTAATACTGAGGATACAACTCTGACCGGAGATCCCACTGAATCGACTGTTGACAATTTCAATATAATTGTTTTAAATTTGAGTTTTCTTTGGTTTCCAAGCCGCCTTTTAGTTTTTCTTTTGTACTTTATTTTGACTAGAAGGTCTGCATTTGTGACATCAAGTTTTTTCCCTTGAGTGTCCTGAGCTAGCTTGAACTGGATCACGTTTACATCGGTCATATTTTCTGGAAAATAAAACGAACAAACGGTTAAAAATGCATGTGATATTAAAATCGTAGCTATTCCACGATTTTAGCTACACAAAAAAATAATAACCTCGTATGCACATTGAAGAAATTCGTCTTAAATTGTGGCAAGAAATTTCGTAATGAGGCACTATATATTTGTGCTTAAACCATGTGCACTGTGCTATTAACATCAGGATTATATTGTATTACATTTTTGAATGAACCAAATGGTTGCTATTCACAAATGAATTGACAAGGACATTAGTTACAGACATCCTACCTTTAATTTCAATATTTATATGATGTTAGACATGGAATAGCAGCGACTATTATACATGAATCATTGGACGATCTGATGTTCTGGAAGTATTCATTGTACGGAAAATCGTTATTGAGCGTTTTTTGGTGTATTACAAATCGTTATTTAGCGTGCTTTTAAAGCTCTTCACCGAATGCGTACTAGGTTATTAATCTGGTAAATCATAGCGAAGTTACGAATGGTGAAATTAGTGTGCATTTGACTTGGACATAGTTGAAACTTGGAGAGTATAACGCAACAACACAACAGTAATAAGTCGTTTAATAAGTGCCTTTGTTCTGAATGTTGTGTTTTCTGGTTCTGTGCTTTGTGTCTGTCTGGTGTCATTGTTTTTGTGTCTAACGTCATTGTTTTCTGTGTTCTCGTTTTTGCCCTGTCTTTGGACTTCGATTTTTGTGAATTTCACCCCTTTGTTCCTTCGGTATTCTACTTCCGTTGTTTTACAACTCGCAGTAAGTCAAAGACCGTTATTAACGTCGTCTTATCTGTTCGAATAAGCACTGTCATTTAGTACTAAGAACACTGAGAAACAAAAAGAACAACAAAGTGCTAATTGGTAATTATTGACACTTTGATATGACATTTAGTGAGGGATATATGTATGTAAACGCTAAATACCTGACTTAATAAAAATAAAGAATAGATTCCGTTATACCATATCCATTGAGGCATGCATACCCCATAAGCATTAAGAACTTATTTCCAGGAGTTGAAAATAAGTTTTCAAATGCATTTATATTGTCGTTGTCGGCCATTGATTTTGAAATTGTTTTTATATTGTTATTGTGCGACATTAAATTTCTCTCTCAGCTTGTTGCTTAGTTAATTTCTGACTTATTTTGCATATGGATACTATATTGTCTAATTTCTATCCGAGTTTTCACATTTCATGGTCGGTGTTGAAACATTTGTTCTCCTCTCTAGTCTTCTCGTGAAATATCCTGCAAAATCTATTCGGAATACAATCCTCGTTGTTTTCATCCAGGTTTTGGAAAAACAGTTTCTAAAATTTATATTAATTATAAAGTTTCTAACATGGCGTGAAATAAATTTTGAAGTATCAAAAAGCTCGCTAATTTTGAAACAATGGCAAAATTAAAAAAAAAACTTTTGAAAGTCCATAGTCCATTAACCGAAATTAACACTGTGACGCAGCCTTAATGATATCGACATCGAAAGGAAGTCCATAAGTTCAAAGCATGCATGAGGAATTAAAGACGAAAAGCATCTTGCCCATTATCAAATACTCAAACGTATTTTGTAGTTAACAGTCTATGTTAAAAAAAACTCACAATTTAGAAACAGACTACATGTTTTGATGCAATAAAATATCAAAAAATTGTTATATTTGTATGGCGGGTAGTAAACAAAATCAACAAAAAATTCAAGGCAAATTAAAAGGTCAATTGTTCAGAGAACAATTGCAAGGTCTTTCACCAGTTTTCACCATGATTACATGTTTGAGTTTTTATTTTGTTGTCTGTTTCGGTCAAAAATATGTAGACGACAATTAGACACACATTTTCTCCAATATATTTGACCACCTATCTCTTATAGCTTACGAGTTTAAGCGATAACAAGGCCCAAGGTCATTAGTGACCTTGACCGATGACCTTTGAACTTCACATTTTTAGATGACCATATATCGCCTATGAACAATGGTGAAGGTTTCAGGTCTCTACGACTTATCGTTTGGGAGTATTTAGCATTAACGGAAACCCAAAATCTTTCAAAGGGCAATAACTCATACTAAGAGTAACAAAGTTGCGTCTCGTAAAAGTGAACATTTTTCTCATTACATTTGATCAGCTATCTATTACGGTTTCCGAGTTTATCTGATAACAAGGTCAAAGGTCACGGTCAAAGGTCACTGATTACCTTCAACCTGGTACTCAAATTGAAGGTCTCTTTGCACTGACCATTTTAAATATACTAGTATATGTTTACTATATTATCTGTAAGCGTTTAAAAGTTATTCGCAAAAATCAATTTACCGAAACGCGCCAAGGGCTATAACTCAAAAACGGTTCATCGCAGAGTTTTCCTTCAAATGTATTAAATGTAGATCTCAATGAGAGGAGTCTTTTTGTAATAAAATGTTTTCATAAATTGTTTATCGTTTCCGAGATATCGCGATAACAAAATTTCAAATGGCGGTTATTTTGAAAATGGCGGACGAGAAAAAATTTTTGACCCCAAATTTGTGATTAGGACCATGAAAGCTACCTAGAAACCAAATTTGTTGGAAATCCGATAACTTTGAGAAATTTGCATACTTAGGGGTCAAAAACGCGTAACCGGGGTCGCGTCCCAAAAAAAAATTTTTGCATGATAAATCATCCTACGATATATCAAACATTTTCCCCCATTCAGAATTTTGATATCGGGTTATGGTTTTTGAGTCTATCCGATAACAAGGGTTGTCGGTGTTGGGGAGATAACTCCGTTACTAAAAATAGACCGGTACGCTGCCCCCAGATTTGAGGTCCCACTCTCAGACCGAATCATAACACTAAGTATCGAAGAAATATGTCGCGTAGTTTTTTGTCACCGGGCGGGGGAAAAAAGAAGAAGAATAATTAAAAGGACAATTGTTCAGAGAACAATTGCAAGGTCTTTCCTAGTCAATGTTGTGTTTTATGTTATGTTTTGTTATGTTACATGTTTAAAATCACCTTGATTAGACGCACATTGTATCCAATATATCAGAGTAGCCATTTTTAATCATTTTAAACATTTTACATTTAAAACCCCAAAATTGACTGTGACCTTGACCTATGCCCTTGATGACCTTTGACTTTGGGTTCAAATTGAAGAGCTCTTCTTACTGATTAATTTGATATGTTACATGACCATGCTATCTGTAAATGTTTAAAAGTTATACGCAAAAAAACTATTTCCGAAATGCGTCAAGGGCAATAACTCTTCAGGAAGTCATCGGAGAGCTTCGGTCCAAATGAGACAAATGTAGCCCTTCATGTGATGAACATTTTTGCTGATATAATTTTTCAGCAATCTATTACGGTTTTTGAGTTAATATGCTAACATGGTCAAAGGCCAAGGTCAAAGGTCTCCGATGACCTTCAACCTGGTACTCAAATTGAAGGTCTTTTCATAATTATCACTTTAAACATATATGTTTACTATATTATCTGTAAGCGTTTAAAAGTTTTTCGCAAAAAACCGATTGACAGAAACGCGTCAAGGGCTATAACTCAAAAACCATTCGTCGCACTGTTTTCTTTTTATTGAACTAAATGTAGATCTCAATGAGGGGAACATTTTTGCAATATAACGTTTTCATAAATTTTTTATCGTTTCCCAGATATTGCGATAACAAAATTTCGAATGGCGGCCATTTTGAAAATGGCGGACGAAAATCTGTTTTGGACCAACCAGAAATGTAGATCTTTATGAGAGGAGTACTTTTGCAACACAATGTTTTCATAATTTTTTATCGTTTCCGAGATATGGCGATAACAAATTTCGAATGGCGGCCATTTTGAAAATGGCGGATGGAAAATTTTTTTTGACCAAGCAGAATTGTAGACCTTCATGAGAGGAGTATTTTTGCAGAACAATGTTTTCATAAATTTTTTATCGTTTCCGAGATATCGCGATAACAAAATGGCAGCCATTTTGAAAATGGCGGATGAAAATTTTTTTTTTCCAAACCAGAAATGTAGATCTTAATGAGAGGAGTATTTTTGCAACACAATGTTTTCATAAATTTTGTATCGTTTCCGAGATATGGCGATAACAAAATTTCGAATTGTGGCCATTTTTAAAATGGCGGACGAAAATTTTTTTTGACCAACCACAAATGTAGATCGTCATGAGAGGAGTATTTTTGCAACACAATATTTTCATAAATTTTTTATCGTTTCCGAGATATAGCGATAACAAAATTTCGAATGGCGGACGAAAAATTTTTTAACCACATATTTGTAATTAAGACCATTAAAGCTACCTGGTAATCAAATTTCATCAAAATCCGACAACTTTGATAAATTTGATCGACATTTATCGGGGTCAAAAACGCGTCAATGGGGTCCCGACCCCAAATTTTTTTTTTCGTGACAAATTATCCTGAGCATAAATGGAACATTTTCCCTACATCAGAATTTTGATATCGGTTACAGTTTCTTCGCAAAGATGATAACAAGGTCTTCGGGCAGAAAACTCCGTTACTAAAAATAGTTCGGCTTAGCAGGGTGACAATAGTCGGTGCCGGCCAAAGTCGACTTACCGACTTAGATGGCCATATATGACTTACGAACAATGGTGAAGGTTTCAAGTTTCTACGACTTATCGTTTGGGAGTATTTAGCATTAACGCAAACTCAAAATCTTTCAAAGGGCAATAACTC
>MJUU01064142.1:25049-43946 GCA_002080025.1 Modiolus philippinarum
CGTTGTAGCAACATTCCAAAAGCACCAGCATATGGAGTTTACATCCCACAACTCATTCGCTACTCAAGGGCTTGTGGTCGTTACAGTGACTTCTTGATAGAGCTCAGTTGCTTACAAATAGACTACTTAAGCAAGGGTACGTTACCAACCAAAAACTTAAAGTCATCACTACAGAAGTTTTGCGGTCGACATCACGATCTTGTGGTTCGCTATGGGATATTTGTTTCCCAGATGATAACAGATCTTTCCCTCTGCAACTAAAGTTTGTTTTTCCTCTATCGGATTTGACTTTACTACCGGATACTTGTCTTTATTTTTCTTTTTTGTCCCTTTCTTAAGTGGTGTCCTTGTTTCTTCGTGTGTCCGATGTTGACATTGTCCATGGATTGTTCGTTCTTTTGATTGACGGTTCGGTTCTAACTTACTTTAAACGAGAATCTTAAATATTAATTGAGGTAGCGTCTTTTTGATATTTTTTCTGACTAGATTTTAGTTCCTTGTGTTTTGAAAGGATTCTCTTAAAAGAACGTGGATTTGAGTCCTCTCAACCTTCGGTACATGAACTAATAGGGATATAGAGTAAATGCATATGGGATGAAATCCCTATAGATACATGATTAGCAAATTGAACAACGCTCTCATTGTTGTTCTTTTTCTTGAAATCACCAAGAGGCCTTTAACAAAGAGCAAACACTCTTACCTCATCTTTTAATGGAAATTGTTGTGTTTTTGGATAGGTTCCCAGTAATGTATCAATTTTATCAACAAATAATGAAAATTCGTTGACCACTATTTCGAAAAATTTCTTTCATTAACAACTACTAAAGTTTTAATAACACATATGCAAAATAAGAATAAAAACTGGTCTTCTAATACAGCAGTATTTTGTTCTATCACTCCTATTCGAAATTATAAGTATGGTCATAGTAGGTGGACGTTTCGTATGTTGATTTGTATATAGTAAGTTTGATTACAAGTCTTAGGTTCAAGGTATTTACATGTGTATCGAAATAAATACAATAAGCAAACTTTTGTACAAATTGTCACTACATCTTTCTTAAATTGTATCAAGCTTTGATGATCTCATATGAAGACTTTATATATTCCTATAAGATATGATCAAAACTCAATGTTAAAACTCTCATGGTGACTTAAAAATGAAGAACAACTATGAAAGGAGTGTTGCACTGCTAAGTTTTACCCTTTGTTTGTAGAGACTTTGTTCCATGTGCATATACTACATATCCTTTAATTTTAGTCTACATTGCTATGCAAGTGTGTATTTTTGTTATAAACTTAGTGTCCGTCATCCGTGATGCTGCGACCATCGTCCATCGTAAATATTTCATTCATAGAACGTCTAGATAACCACTGAAAGGACTGGTTTAAATGAAACAAGGCATGAATGTTATCGTTGATGTGCTGACCAAGTGTTGTTACTTTTGTGACGATCCGTCTTCCAATGTCGAGAACTTAGTCTAACATTTGGACAGTATACTTATGAGGTGCTGATCAAGTGTATTACTTAAGCTGCAATTCCTCATCCAAATTGACAATATATCACAATATATCTTTGATGGTCTTCCTCTTCAAAACAGATGACTTTCAAGTCATTTGTAGTACATTCAAAGATTTGTTTCGTCTGAAATCATTTACCAAGTTGGAAACAAACGTATGCACAACATTTCTCTTTAATTTTGTGTCTTACAAATCTATTGCGTATCCAAGATTCCATAAAACATGGATGTTTCCTTAAAGACCCTTAATAATTTAGAAATTTATCTGACCTTATGTATCATCCATTTTATAGATGAGCGTTACAGACTCTAGAGAGCCTCTTCTGTACGTACACAGTTTAAGAAACTAACTTAAACCAATTGGACCAAATTGGATTTCCATGAGAAAGTTAGATACAGGAATATATTATTCATGCAATGCATAAGTATTTATTGCAAAACAACCATAAATTTCACATCGATATCCTAGTGCCACGCGTGACGCATGGAGATCATAATTGCCCCTCTGGATGACACATCAAGTTTTTTAGGTGTTCACACTGCTAGTTCTTTAGTTTTGGTGTCCTTCTTTTTCATTTTTGTTTATTTGTTTTGTCTTTGTCATGCTGTCTTATTTCGTGTAGGATATAAATTGAAGTGTTTTTGGATCGTTGATTTTGTGATATTGGAAACCCCCTTTACTATTTTTTCTTTGATATTCTTTTAGCGATGTATTGATAATAAGCAATTAAAAGCACGTGTCTCCTGGGCATGCGCATATAGAAATCTTTTGCTCAGTTTTACAAAATCATGGCTTACTTACTCTATATTACAATCTTCGATGCCATGGCATATTTTAAAAGAGATACGGACATACTACATTCCACGATCTCCTCGAATCCTATACAAACAGATTTTTCTTATGTGTTTTGATAATATCTGAGATCGTAGGTTATGTTTACACCTTATAATGTAGTAATTAATTGGTTATTTAATGGAATTCACCTTTTTGCTTTTTCCGATTGGTGTCGCTGCTGCACTATCAGGTAGTTCGTTGGAAAACTTGTATTTCACGCATGTTCAAAAATTGTTCCTTGTGCGTGAATTTTCCCAGAATCACGACGTCATAGAACAAAACCTGATAGTGCAGTGGTGACACCAGGCGGGACAAAATAAGGAAGGTGAGTTCCATTGATTTCTGTTATACAATGTAATTCACCGTCACGCCTTTCCGATGTGTGTCGATGCTGCACTATCAGGTGATTCGTGAAAAAAACAGGTTTTTCAAGCATGTTCAAAAATTGTTTCTTGCGCGTGATTTTTCCCGGAATTATCTTATCATAAAGAAAACCTGATAAAGTGACATAGGACGACACAAAATATGGACACATGTATATTCACTCTGTTTTCACTCAGAGGTATTTTGAATCGTCAGCAAAAGTTATTTATTCAATTTTTTTCAGCTACATGTAATTAACACTGTTTTAGATACATTATTAAAAGTAGAAATGAAATACAACTGTAATTGTATGATTCAAATTTAGTCAGTTCTTCCAAACTAATGAATAGAACTTTATATAAAGAAACTCTAAATATACAGAGAGTAGCTAATAACTAAATACCGAAATTATGTTGCCCTTGTTCTTGGATTATTCGTTTTGAACTGATGGTTCGGTTCTCACTTACTGTACTCAATTTAATGTCTGCAAATAACAATTTCGAGAACTTATGTATTCCCAATGCAGAATGAATGAAAATATTTTGAAGACTACTTCACTGGATTGATTGATTGATCCGAGTTACATGTCTAGTGAGCAATATTTTAGCTATAACAGGAGGACACCAAGTTTCTGAATTAAAAAATTCATTAGTAAAACATAAGAAATTGACAACTGGGGCAACAAATTTTAATTGCCGCTGGAAAATTAGAAAAATGGGTAGGAGCAGGAAATTTAGCCTTTCATACGACCTCCACCAAGTCGGCCATTGTACGACAAATATAGAAGGGTTCTCTAAACTATATGGGCGTTGCGTTTCCAACGAAATGCATTTTTTCCATGTTTTAATGCATTGAATTCAAAACTGAATTTAAATGCCCTCGAAATAGTGATATATATATATTAACCACGAAAATTGATGTCCACAAACAAAAGTACTTCAACAGTATCTTATATTGAGATGTTGTTACTTACATTTTTAAATGATAAGTCCGTAGGATCCGGAATCCTCCTAGGGAAAATCTGGATATCTCAATTTGTCCTAGTAGAAATCGGAATTCCAATTTACACTGATTTAAATCTAGGGCAAATCAGAATTCCAATTTGTCATAGGAGAAATCAGAATTCCAATTTGCCATAGGAGGATTCCGGATCCTCCTGGATTCCAATTTGCCCTGTTACATATACAAGCTGATAGAACAAATATCATCTAAACAAGTAATTATAGAACTATCCGAAAGGGCGTCCTAACGTTAAAAAGAATTTTTAAAAAATTCAGATATTGAAAGTGTCGACATGAAATTGAGTTTTCGGACTAGCATCCAAACAACATATGATCTAAAACAGACAGGAATATTCTGATAAGGTTCATTGATTGACTGTCCTCGAAAGGCTAGAATTTAGGATTTGTAAATCAAGTCTCGTGACACCAAGAACGCATGATAAAACAGCAAATTTAAAACAGAATCTGACGTCTCAGGATGAAGGTGTTCAAGGTTTTGTTTGAAATGTCATCAATGCAACTTCAGGCTGTAGAAAGGTAAGTTTATTATGCCCCAGCGACGATAAGTCGGGGGCACATTGTTTTTACCCTTGTCCGTCCGTCCGTCCATCTGTCCGTCCGTCCGTTCGTCCGTCTGAGCGTTTGTCCGTCGGTCCGCTGCAGGGTACATAGTTTCGATAATGACCAATTTTTCCAAAAAATAAACGTTTTTTGTTTTGTTTTTTTTTTGCTGTTCTCATAAATCGTACATACTTTGTCCAGCCAAGATATCTAACAATTGTTATGGTATTAAGTTTTTATTCAACAGATGATTTGGTATTGATTTTTTATTGGTCTGTTTTCCTGAAAAAAATACATTGTTGAACTTTTGGTCATTTTTTAAATGAATTTGACAAAGAGGGTACACAGTTTTTCCGGGCTGTTTCTCCTACAGTGTTTATGGTAGGAAAGTTTTATTTAACAGATCATTTTGGCATATATTGAAGATATGCCTTTTGATATTGATTTTTATTCGGGGTTGATTTTTCTAAAAATAAATATTGCTTAATATAGCCCTTTTGCTATTTTCTCATAGAGCGTTCACGGTCTGGCAAAGACCTCCGAACAATCCACCAGCAGAGGCATCGATCCAGTGGTAACAAATAACTAAATACCGACGTTGCTGTGAATTTACTTTCTGATTATGAACATTTCAACAACTTATGTCTCTTCAGTGCAGATAAAATCTAAACATTTGGAAGACCAGAAATTCAAGAAACTCAAGATGTTTAAAAAATGACAGAGAACAAATAACCAATATCATCTAAATGTAAAGCCAAAATCATCTAAGGACAGAGCTTTGCATGAGGGAGATACTCCTTAGTTTCAANTTTGCTGTTCTCATAAAGCGTACATGCTTTGTCCACCCAAGATATCTAACAATTGTTATGGTATTAAGTTTTTATTCAACAGATGATTTGGTATTGATTTTTATTGGTCTGTTTTCCTGGAAAAAAATACATTGTTGAACTTGGTCATTTTTTAAATGAATTTGACATAGAGGGTACACAGTTTTTCCGGGCTGTTTCTCCTACAGTGTTTATGGTAGGAAGGTTTTATTTAATAAATCATTTGGGCATATATTGAAGATATGCCTTTTGATATTGATTTTTATCGGGGTTGATTTTTCTAAAAATAAATATAGCTTAATATAGCCCTTTTGCTATTTCCTCATAGAGCGTTCACGGTCTGGCCAAGACCTCCTAACAATCCACCAGCAGAGGCATCGATCCAGTGGTAACAAATAACTAAATACCGAAGTTGCTGTGAATTTACTTTCTGATTATGAACATTTCAACAACTTATGTCTCTTCAGTGCAGATAAAATCTAAACGTTTGGAATACCAGAAATTTAAGAAACTCAAGATGTTTTAAAAGTGACAGAGAACAAATAACCAATATCATCTAAATGTAAAGCCAAAATCATCTAAGGACAGAGCTTTGCATGAGGGAGATACTCCTTAGTTTAAAACAAAATTTTCAAAAATTTAGATATTTTAAGGTTCCAAATTTAATCAGGTTTCGGGTCAGCACCGACGTACTGACTTCTGGGCTGATGAAAACACTCGAGGACATAACTGAACCAGCTAGCAGCAGTGGCGTCGACCTAGTGGTAACAAATAACTAAATACCGAAGTTACTGTGAATTTACTTTCTGCATATACCCATTTCGACAACTTATGTCTCTTCAGTGCAGATAAACGTTTGGATGACCAGAAACTCAAAGATATTTAAAAGCTGATAGAGAACAAATAACCAATATGATCTAAATGTAAAGCCAAAATCATCTAAGGACAGGGTTTATATTTTGTAAATCATTTGTACATAATTTATATTACAAATGTGGCTTTCAGTATTAATTTTGATTTTGGAGTTTCTTCAAAATAAAGATAAAACTGGCTAAGTCATTTAATTTCAGCTTCCGTTATATGGATGATATTTTATCACTAAACAACCATCACTTTGGTGATTTTCTTCATCTCATTCATCCAAAAGAGTTCGAAATTAAGGATACTACATATACTTCAAAATCAGCCTCGTTCCTTGACCGTCATCTTGAAATTGACAACAGAGGTACACTACAAACTAGGCTATATGACAAACGCGATGACTTCACGTTTAAAATAGTCAACTTCCCTTTTCTTTGTAGCAACATTCCAAAAGCACCGGCATATGGAGTTTACATCTCCCAACTCATTCGCTACTCAAGGGCCTGTGGTCAATACTGTGACTACCTTGATAGAGCTTGGTTGCTTCCAAATAGGCTACTTAAGCAAGGATATGTTGCCCATAACTTGAGGTCATCACTACAGAAGTTTTACGGTCGACATCACGATCTTGTGGACCACTATGGGATATATGTTTCCCAGATGACAACAGATATTTCTCTATGCTACTAAAGTTTGTTTTTCCTCTACCGGATTTGACTTTACTACCGGAGTTGACATGTTCAACACGGCGGGTGTCTTATTAGAAGCAGGAGATACTTACTCTACCGGTGCACCAGACATCACCCATGTTTTTTTATTGGGTCCATGTTGTTCATTTTTGTATATGTGTGTGTCTTAATTTTCTTTTCTGTGCCTTGTTGGTGTTATGTCTTTGTTTTTTTTATTTTCGACGTTGCCATTGTCCTTGGATTGTTCATTTTAGACTGACGGTTCGGGTAGCACTTATTTTCCCTTTAAGCTTTGGTATTAGTTTGCGATGTATTTAAAGATCACCAAATAAACACTGTCAGTCTTCCACTAGATGCAAGATGTGAAGTCGATATCCAAGTTTTACCAACAATTTGGTAGTTGATAAAGACGAGTTACGTGTTAGGCTGTACAAACACAAATACTGCTTAATTTGATTTCATATTAAAGCGAATAGCCAAAATTGATGTTTGAAGTGCAAACTTCAAAATTAAACTAACAATAAGATAATTTTTCACATGAAATGGTCTGAATACAATACTCTTCAATAAATGATGGTGAACAGTGGGTAACTACTTTCTTTCTAGCACAACCTAAACGGTTACGTTTAAACCACGTGTTTGAAAAAATATCGAAGTGTTAAATATAGATTACACCACAAGATCCCGTTTATTACCATATTCTATCCACTAGAAAACTTCGATGGCTCGAACTACAATAACTCGAACACAATGAATGCATCGCATTCTTTTCGTAGTCACTTTGTTCAAATTTAAACATAGTTCGTCCTCAATATCTCGAACACCCCTTTGGCTCGAACTGTTTTCATCGGTCCGTTGGGTGATCGAGCCGTCGAAGTTCGACTGTAGTTAAATTTTATTATTTTAGGCTTGCCTAACATTTTAGATTTTTAAAATCTAACTATCGAGAGAAAATAAAATATGGTAGTAATTGGGATCTTTTTGTCTAATGATAAATGATAAACACCGAGAATTGTATTCAGATTGGATTTTGCGGGAAATTTGGATATTGCGGGAAATAGTATGGAGTTTTATTCAACAAATGTTGAATATGAAAATTTATCTAAGGATTTAAAGCCGATTTAAACTTGGCATTTCATTAGAAAAACGACATTTTAATTTTTTAATCCTTCAGATTTCATTGATTGTGTAATGAATCATCTGATACAAATCTATGGTGCTGAATACGCTTCTGTTGTATCCATTGTTGTTTTTCTTAATAGTAAGGTTGATAGTATCCCTGTTGTTCTGGAGGATATGTCCCATATTGTCTGTAGTAAGCTTGACGCCACCCGCATGGCTCTGTAGTTGTCCCATACAATTTTAGCGACCAGCTCAACAGCTTTACTGAAAAAAGCAAATATGACATTTAAACCTAAAAATTGTTGTAAACAAAAAATTTTAGACTAAATATGAATATATAAAAATATACTAAAGTGAACAATTTTAATATAATTATTTATGTCAAAGCTGTCTATCTACAAGAACCTTCATCTCGCAATACTAGACGCCTACAGAACCTGTAACATTCTCCTTGATAGTTTTATAATAAGGTTAATAAGGAAAACTAGGGTCGACAAAAAAGGATGGATATTCAAAAGAACAATGCAGTTTTCAAGTGCACAAACTCCGCTCCAATAGGCAATATCATTTTTAATTGCTATTTCCTCTACGTATTATTGCTTTGGTTGCGAACAATTATCTTTCATATAAAAGCAATTGCTCTAGAATGTTACTTTAGACCAAATTTAAAAGTAAGAAAACCCGTTCGAAGCGGAGCATTTTTGCATTACATTTCATCATTCAACTTGTTGGGATCAATACAAAATTAGTAAATAGAAAACACCCGACAACTTAACCAGTTTATTTGATCTCTTCACAAGTTCACAATTTGATCTTATCTTTAATTAGCCATTAGCCATCTGTTACAGAAATAGCTCCTCAAGAGAACTTGGTCAAGAGAATTGAAGCATTTTACATGCTGAACATGTTGGCTAACTTACTATCATCTCCCCTAGTTTGTAAACATGAGACAAACAAGGGCTGTCGACGAATCGAACCCTGAATAAATGTAGTGAGTGCAAATTTAGATGTCGTCATAGCACAAGTTTGGACACAATGATATAATCCTCACGATTTAACTTTTGACGAGGATACAAATAAAAATAATCCATCGTAGTCAGACAAAATTATTAAATGAATCAATAAAAAATCAATCAAATTATTTCGGATCCCCTTTACAGACAGTAATTAAATTCCTTCATATTCATCTTGTTATTGTATCTATCGTTCCTTTGTATATTTTTTAATCAACATTCTTCAAGTGTTTTCAGATATGTGCTAACGATTTAATAACAATTGCAGAAGGGATTAATAAAAAGTCAAAGTCAAATTACCTCCTATTCATGGGTTTAGACAATAATTTTATTTCATTGTGCACATTTCGATAAAATGTCTTTTCTAATTATAAAGTTTCGTCAAAATCCTTGAATTGGTTTAATGGGAGTTGCGCCTATAAGGAGTGTGGCCAGACAGACAGACGGACGGACAGACATACAGACCGAATGATTCCCACATGCCCAATTAACTTCGTTTACGGGGGTATAAAATATACACATGGCGAAGAGACTTCAAAAAGTCGAATTAATATTTTTCCGAAACCTAGAGTTCGTCACGTGCTTAATTTAAATTCAAGTTGAATTTACTGTCTTGTAACCAGTACGGCAATTTTTGTTGAGTTTAAACAACGGCAGTAGAATACCAAAGGAACAAGGGAAGCGAAGACCACAAAATCGAAATCCAAAGACACGGCAAAAACGGCAACAGAGAAAAACAAAGACAAAACAAGGACGTGAGACAGCTAAAATGCACGGAAATAAAAAGACGACATTAGCAATTAGCAATGAATTCCGCTCAAACCGGTGCTAAGGGCCGTCTTGAACTTGCTATGAGTTATGAGTAATGCTCATTGTTGAAGGCCTCATGATTACTTCAAGATGAAGAACAACAATGAAAGCGTTGTTCCATTGCTTGGATGTACCATGTATTTGTAGAGATTTTGTCTCATTTGCATTCACTCCATATCTCTGCATTGTTAATTTTAGACAGGAGTTTGTCTCTCCTGCAGTAAAAAGATTCCCCGTGAGAGAGATGTATGTTCTATATACATTTCAGTTATGGTGCACTTGTTCTTGAGAAAATTTCTCATATGGATACACTATCATTCTTTCAAATTTTGGTTTTTTAATTTTTGTAATTTAAAATTGATTTTTCTGACCACCTGTTTATTGTGCCCACGTCTCATGATTTTATTATGCCAAGTTTTCTATCAATTGGCTCGATGAGTGCCCTGTGATTGTTTAAATGTTGTGATCGTCTTCTACTAGTCTTTTTGTCGAGAAATGGATGACTGCGATTGTAAGAACACTTTGCCAGTTAAGTTTATGTTTGTTTACGATACCGCATCCATGGGTCAAAGGAAACTAGAGGCTCAGAGACTGAGCCTGTACCGCTCACCTGACAAAATGCTTCTATGCCATGCATGACCAAAAATAATGTAAAGCACAGTCCGTACTTGAACCCTGTAAAGTTTGGTTGAATTTGCTTCAGTGGTTTCAGAGAAGATTAAAATGATGTTTTCCCATAGGTCTCATCATAATACTATGTTTAGTATATTTTGCACTGGTGTCCCTGTTTTTGTCCGATTGGAATGAAAGGAGCAATCATTGTAGAGGTCCTATAGTACATCTTTCCTGTGTTGTTTGGTTGATATTGATTCAGTGGTTTCAGAGGAGAAGATAAAAATGTTATCTTCCTATAGGATCCAATGTTGAATAATGTTCCGTTCTGTCTGCCATGTTTTTGAGGTTAGGAACTAAATGAGCAATCTTTGTAAAGGACCTTTAGTACATCATTCCTGTAAAGTTTGGTTCAATTTACTTCAGCGGTTTCAGAGCAGAAGATGAAAATGTGATTTTTCCCATAGGGACCAATGTTAAACTATGTCCTGTGCTTTTGGCCATGGTTTTTTTGTCGGATCAGAGGTAAATGAGCAAACTTTGTTGAGAACCTTTAGTACATTATTCCTGTAAAGTTTTGTTGAATCACATATTCATCCATTTCAGAGCAGAAGATGAAAATGCGATTTTCCCATGGGGTCCAATGTTAAACCTAAGTTCCATGCTGGCGGCCATGATTTTCGTCGGATCTGAAGGAAATGAGCAATCTTTGTTAAGGACTTTCCATACATCATTCCTGTAAAGTTTGGTTGAATTTGCTATAGCAGTTCCAGAGTAGAAGATTAAAATGTGATTTTCCCATAGGGTCTAATGTTAAACTATGTTCCATGCTGGCGGCTATGTTTTTTATCGGATCGGAACGAAAAAGAGCAATCTTTGTAAAGGACCTTCCATACACCATTCCTGTAAAGTTGGGTTCAATTTGCTTCAGTGGTTTCAGAGTAGAAGAGGAAAATGTGATTTTTCCATAGGGTCCAATGTTAAACTATGTTCTGCTCTGGCGGCCATGTTTTTTATCGGATCGGATCAAAATTAGCAATCATTGTTAAGAACCTTCAGTACATCACTCCTGTAAAGTTTGGTTGAATTTGCTTCAGTGTTTTCAGAGTAGAAGATGAAAATTGTGATTTTTCCCATAGGGTCCAATGTTAAACCTAAGTTCCGCACTGGCGGCCATGTTTTTTGTCGAATCGGAACGAAATGAGCAATCTTCGTAAAGGACCTTCCATACATCATTCCTGTAAAGTTTGGTTCAATTTGCTTCAGTGGTTTTAGAGGAGAAGATAAAAGTGTGAAAAGTTTAACGGACGACGGACGCCAAGTAATGGCAATAGCTCACACTGACCCTTTGGGTCAGGTGAGCTAAAAAGACATGGATGTACCGTTGCTGAGCAATTAGCAATGATTTCCGCTCAAACCGGTGCTAGGGGCCGTCTTTAACTTGCTATGAAGTATGAGTAATGCTCATTGTTGAAGGCCTCATGATGACTTCAAGATGAAGAACAACAACGAACGCGTTTTTCCATTGCTTGGCTTTACCATGTATTTGTAGAGATTTTGTCTCATTTGCATTTACTCCATATCTCTTCATTGTTAAAATTAAAAACTAAGGCACTCATAGTGTGAACTCCCATGGAAACCGGGAGTGACATCAGGTGCTTCGGAAGGGTAAGCATGTCCTGCTCCACTAGCGACACCCGTCACACCATCAGTGAGGTATTTTGTTTTGAAAGTTCTTATTTGTAGCTGACGTGAATTGCCATTTTCTAATCCTTAAACAAAACCAATAAAAATCCATGGTACGTGTTACTTCTCTAACCCTGAAACAGTACAAAGGTAAAATTTGAAAAGCTGTTGTAAGTCTAACCCTTCGACAAAACCAATAAAAATCCATGGTACGTGTTACTTATCTAACCCTGAAACAGTACCAAGGTAAAATTTGTAACGCTGTTGTAAGTCTCTTAAGTATTCAAACATTAAACAGGACAAACCAGTAGCACAAACATCACCAACGAAGACAAAACTAAAATTTTACAGTATGATAAACAAGACAACACAAAAAACTAAAACCACTGACAATGTGAACTTCCATAAAAACCGAGAGTGACATCAGGTGCTCCAGAAGGGTAAGCATGTCCTGCTCCGCTAGCGACACCCGTCACGCTATCAGTGAATCAATCCAGGGTTGAGTCAAAACCGGTTATGTCAAATCCGTGAAGACGTGAAATCTAGCTGAAAATGTCCGTTTTCATTGGGGACACAGACACGTCATATCTATCAATGATATGGTGACGGCCATAAAGTTTCTGAAGGGATGAAAGCAACAAAGGCTGAACAAATCCCTGACTAAGCAACTTTTGGGACAGTGTTTTTGCTCAATTGAAAAATCACTGTATAAACTACATGCGCGACAGTAACGAATCAACTGTGAAATGTACACTCCATAGGCTGGAGAGGTAGGTATATTGCTGCTCAGAAAGGGAAAATTCGCAATTGGGAAGTTAAAATCATCACGTTTGTCATATAACTTAGATTTCAAACGTCCATCTACATCAATGTATATAAACAAATCTAAGTACGAAGCTGAAGTAGGTGTGTCAGTAGTCTCTTTAATTTCAAGCTCATCGGGATAGATCTGGTGTAAATATTCCTTGAATATGATAAATAATAAATATAGGTTTAATTATGAGATGGCGGATCATCCGAGCCCGAATAGGTAAACAAATAATTTTTTTCTCCTTTTCACGCACTTGAGAGCGTTTTGCAGTAATTTATGTTACTGTTCAGAACCGAAATATAATGGAGAGTCTCCACACCAAGCGTTATGGACCAACGTTAACACAGAAACTTGTATTTTATGTCCACACTGACAGTCCGAAGTGCTTTGAAAAATCGAAGCGAAATCATGATGTTTGATTGAGCTTTACATTTAATCAATCCTCTTTTCCCAACAAAAGTGGGTGTTTATAGCCTATATTTGTGCTAAATATTTTGATCAGCATACTCAGAAACTATAATTTAACATGTAAATGCCTATAAAACGATTTGTAAAAAAACTGCGGTGTGCGGACGTGTAACCTGCAAAAGTTAACATTTTCCCCTCGATTACGGTTGAGTCATTGTACGGTCGAGTCAAAGTTCACAATCTCTGTAGGAAGTGTGGATTGATTTGTGTCATTGGTCAATATTACAATGTACCTTTGTTATTGTTACATATCAGTAGAAGTTATTAAAGACATTCAATGGATACATGCCATTATCTCACCCTGTTTAAAGACCAACATTTTAACTTTAGAGGAAAGCTTGCTGGTATTTTCTAAAAATACATTTGGATCCAGAATTTTCAGAAAAAGCACAAGGCGTTTCAGAATTAGTGAAAAGTTTCGCTTATCACGAATAAAATATTTTCATACCTGAACAGAACACAAAATTTTCTCTTTTTCAACTATTGTCTGTCGCTGACAACAAAGATATTAGAAATCGGTTGTAATGTGTTTAAGATAGGAACAACTTGTGGATATATGTAGAACCTGAACTAAAATATAAATGAATATGGTAACATTTTACCCTGGTTTTAATGTCAGTTGTTTCATAATAGCCGCATAACTGGCGAGTCCGCCAAATTTTGTAGAAATATTTGAAAAAGGTATCTAGTCCTTTGTATGACCTCTATCAGAGAAGTATAAAACATGTCTGTGACTATACTAAGTCACTGCTGATGTCGGAAACCAGACGTTTTGAGACAATTACTTATCAGACACTTTTTTAACTATTAAGATACATATATTTCGTGGTAGAAAAATATTACTTCGTAAATTAGCAAATATTGCACCACAAACAATATTAGACAGTTGAAAATTGCATAGCCAGAAAGCATTTCTATAATATGGTGAAATATATTATGATGCTTGGCTGAGAAATGATAGAAAAAATCAGATAAAGAAGAGGTCCATCTTCTCAATAAAAGGCAACAGAAAGAAGTCGTTGAAAGACAAGAATTTGGCATCTCCCTCAGGGTTCGGGACTGAAAAATGCCTTTTCTCAATATATATATCACCGACATTATCAAGAAACCATTCTCCTCGTAAATTACGCCGTACCATCGTCTATTTTACCATCAACTCGCACTGCTAGTGCTTTATTTTTTTTGTCTTTGTCATACTGTCTCAATTCATGTTGCTGTGAATTGGCGTAATTTTGGATTTATGATTTTAGAATTTCCCCTTTCCTCGTTCTTGCTTCGGTATTCGTTTGCCGATGTACTCACAAACTGACAACAATACACTTCAATCTAACTTAGACGCACTCTAAAATTGGCATTTAAAGTAGTTAGCGTCCTTCAACACGGACAAGTGTGATATAATTCACATATTTAAGTAAAGAAACTCTGTACATTTTGAATTTACATTCCACAACAAAATTCCATAAATCAGTGGACAAAGTATTATTAGGTCACTATTTCCAAATATAAATCTTGGAAGTGTCACACAAAAATAACATCACAAACAATGCAAATAACCACCCCTCATCCTCGTACCATAAGAGTTTGGAATGGTTTACTATCCGAGCACTTACTTCTGAGCTTCCACCTATCATCTGCAATTAACTTAATTCAAAATTCTTCGTTTTATCTTATAGTATCTGTTACAGAAATGTAAAAATATCACTTGTTAATTTATATATTCTTGGACAAAAAAAAAACATTTACCCACATGTGCCTCCTTGATATTCAACAGAGTGAATAACAGTAATTTTTCCCGAAGACATAAAGAAGGATACAGGGAGGGGGGTCGGTGTTATGTTCTTGTATGGGAATATCTTATTCCATGAAGAAAATGTTTAGTTAATTTGTGAACGCCTTGTGCTTTTTTTCTAGAAAATTCAAGATCAAAATATATCTTAGGATATACAAACAAGCTTTCCTTTGAAGTTAAAATGTCGGTCCTTAAAAATAATGAGATAATAAAATGTATCATATCCATCGAATGTCTTTAGCAACTTTTACTAAAATGCAACAATAACAAAGCTAATATTGACCAAATGACTCCACTGAAACTACACTTCTTACGGTGTTTGTAAATTTGGACTGGACCGTACAAATACTCAACCGTAATCGAGGGGAAAATGTGAACATCTGGTGGTGACACAGCCGTACACCGCATTATTTTGCCAAATCGTTCCACAGGCATTAACAGGTAAATTTAAAGTTTATGAGTATGCTTATCAAAATGTTTTGTACAAAAAAGACTATAAATTCAAAGCTCTTCGGACTCTCAGTTTGGAAATACAATTCAAGTTTATGTGTGAACGTTGGTCCAAGACGCTTGGTGTTGAGACTCTTCATTGTATTTGGGTTCTGTACAGAAGCATAACTTCACAAAATACCAGTTCAAGTGAATGAAAAAGAGAAAAAATGAGGTGTCTACCTGTTCGGGCTCGGATGATCCGCCATCTTATTATGACTCAACAAAAATTGCCGTACAGATAGTGGAATTCATACTTTTATTATTTGGAAATATAGGCGAAAATATTAAATTTCACTACCTGTAGAGGCATAGATCCAGTGAAGCCATAATCATACTAAATAAAGAAGATACGAATGATTCTGAAATTGAAAATTTTGAAAACTAATGTCTCTACGGTGCATATGACATATTCTATATGTTTGGGTTTCTTTTTTGCGTGTTTACCATCAATCTGTCTTTTCGTATAATTTGTGTGTTCCTCTATCTGCTATGTAAAGAAACTAAATTTGCAGTAACTTCATAATAGGCTCTATAAGTCCTGTCATGTGGCATCGAGAAATCAAGATAAAAATTGCAAATTAAAAACTTTTCCGTCAAAAATGACGTTGGAGCATTATTACGTTAAAAGTCATATGTTTTTGTAATAATTGCAACTTCCAGGTACAAGTTTTGTTCCCGGAAGTTCAAAATGTACACGAGACTTTAAGACCCTATTGAGTTACTTTTAAGAATTCCTCTATATTTATTCAATGTACTTTACCAAAAACAAAACCCGAATATATCTAAATATGGTTCATTATTTGGACAATAACATAAAATTAGATATGTATAATTAAAAGACTATAAGGTATCAACATACCTTTAAATACTGAAATTCATCTTCATATGTTTGCATACCTGTAACATGTGGATTTTTAGAACCGAATTCCAGTCTCCATTTGCCATAAGGATTCTCATGCCATGTTTGAAGCGTTTTATATGTCCAGGTCAATGTTCCGGAATAAGGGGTTATTAAACTGTCATATGGTCTTGGAGTCATAATACAGCTCGCCGTTCCAGATGGTGAATACAGATTAAACACAACACTACCTCTGTAACCTGAAATACAATCATTAATATGGACCATGATATAAAATGGCGCAATACGGGACTTTCGAGATTGGAGCTTTTTTTAGTTTTATGACGTAAACAAGGAGGGAAACTGGTACCAGGCTGCATTCCTGTCAGGTTCACGCATTCGCTCATTATGGGGACTACCCTCCATCCGGGCACTCTTATTTGAAAAAGAGAATCATATCGGATAACCCAAGAGATACTTACTGTATGACATGCAGTATTTTTACCTACAAACAAGAATGAAAAGAAAGGGAGATAAAGGGAGATAACATCTAAAATGGATGAAAATTATGTCTGCAAAGAACATGTTTCGCTTATCTTGTTTCAGACTGACATACTTGTAGCAAGTTAAAAATCGCTTGTAAACATATGTGTTCGAAATGTTAAGTTGATCTATTTTTATTATCTTTTCTATTCTTCGCCCTTTTCTATTAGTTTTTTATCTAACATGTGGTAAAAACGTACTCAAGATGAAGAACAACAATAAAAGCGTTGTTCCATTGCTTATTTACCATGTATTTGTAGAGACTTTGTCTCATTTGCATTTACTCCATATCCCTTCATTGATAATTGTAAGGCTTTAAAAAAACAGCACAGGTGCAAAAGCTCCGGAAAAGTGTCAACCGCAGCTATATGCTCCAACTCGTAGCAAATTTTAATGTCAAGTCTAAAAATGCGGATAACTTAACGTGGGAGTACCCAAATTGCACAGGGTACCTAACTTGCACCATGCGATAAAAGGATGGCTGGAAATCGTATAAATCTTTCAGAAAACGTGCATCAAATGAATTTTTGCAATTTCACTTTTATCTGCATCACTTGAATACATCGGCAAACGAATGTCGAAGCAAGAACGAGGAAAAAGGAAATTCTAAAATCACAAATCCAAAATCACGGAAATTCACAACAACACGAATTAGGACAGACTTTGAAACAGATTGAAATGGACCGGGTAATTTTATCTGCCATGGAGAGTTCAAAAATCAAAAGAATAAAGACTAAGGCCTTAAAAAAATACCTGTGTTTCCCGTAACATACTCTTCAAAATTAGGGTCGGTAGGTAGGCATTTTTTCCAAAACTTTTTACATAGACATATAGAGAGTAACTTCTGGACTTTAACAGTGCTTCTTTAAAAATTGCCCCCAAAAAACTTTAGGGTAGGCATTTTTAGTCCCAAAAGTCTAGGGTATGTAGGGTTCCCGGAAACACAGATTTTTTTTTTATTCTGCCTAAGGTCTCAACAAAAATTGAGACAGACTTTGAGACAGATTGAAATGGACAGGGTAATTTCATCTGCCATGAAGAGTTCAAAAATCAAAAGAATAAAGACTAAGTTCTCAAGAATTTGTTGCCTTAATGAAACAAAGTTTGTGCGACGGATGCAAAAAGTGCACCCCGGTCCATCATCCATATTTTGGTTGTTAACTTTTTTATTATTAATTTATCAAATAGTCCAACAAATAAAACATGTATACTTTATGTTGCAAAAGCAAAAAAACTAGCCAGATTCGCCATTTGGTATCGAATGCCAACAAACAGGTTTGTACCAATGACCAGGAACTACAGAAATTGCGACAATAAACTGAGCGCAACATTTTATTGTCTGCAGCTCGGATTAGAAAAAAAGAAAACATATTTCCACCCCTAAAAAATGT
Organism: Modiolus philippinarum; assembly: GCA_002080025.1. Classification (NCBI taxonomy): domain Eukaryota; kingdom Metazoa; phylum Mollusca; class Bivalvia; order Mytilida; family Modiolidae; genus Modiolus; species Modiolus philippinarum. The sequence goes on from MJUU01064142.1 coordinate 43,279, forward strand.
TGATGATATATTTTTGCCGGTCGCCGTTTTGAAAAAAAAAATCACACACTTTTGTAATATTAAATCTACAAATTGATAGAAAACTTTAAATTGATTTTCACTTCTGAACCTTTTTCAGAATGTTCAGACATATAAAAACAAAAAAAAAAATAATAAAATCTAACATTTTCTATAAAATCCAATTTTTCCACATAGGTGCTATTTGGGTACTCCTTGTTGCAAATTAACCGTGGACTTTCTGGAGCGGTTACACTGAAATAATTCAAGGTAGCTTCGAACAAGGATTTTTATCACTATACATAAAATAACAGTTATTGTCTGAAGATGAAATAAAATAAGAATTTATTCGGTTTGTTTGTAAAGTTTAATAGTAGTAAGGTAAAAACGTCAGAATTTGGTGCAATTTAGGTACCGTCACGTTATATGAACAACGCATAAATCATATCAAGAAATCAGCATACAAAATTTTAATGAATTCCTTCAAACAAAGTGGAGAAATATGTGTTAATTTGTGAAAAATATCGATCTGAATGGTGGATTGTCTAATGGATAAATAAATTCCAGTAAAGTCGTCGAGTTGTGGTATAAAATGTATATACATAATGAATACTCAAAACTTATTTCCCATGTTGTCAATAATTACTATAATTTTCTTTTCTTGTTGTTTG
>MJUU01064142.1:44041-57884 GCA_002080025.1 Modiolus philippinarum
AGTTCAGCGAAATAAACATCATCCTAGACTCCCATAGACATAAAGTGAACTAACTAGAAAACAAACAAGACACAAATGATTCAACTATAGAATTATTTATAATTATCTCCCTCAAAATCAAAATCAACTTATGATACACAATGTATATAATCTAAATTTTTATTTCATCAGAAATTTTTTTCAATTAAACAATATTTAAATGAAAGCAAATCTTATTACTTTTTTGCTCTTTTTGCAATTCATTGCAATTCATCCTATATGTTTTTGTGTCTATACAGTACACAATGTAGCATAATATTTACAATTCACTTGTCTACGGTTGCATTGACCTTAACATCTACAAGCTTTTACACAACCTGATATTGATATTATAGGATATGTCCAAATTGGTTCTTTTAAAGTGATACCTGAATTGAAATTTACACACCATAGCACACCGTTGTATCACGCTGATCATCTGCCGATTGATACGATCATCGATGTTTGTTTATGTGCAGAGGAGTGGAACAGAGGTGTTAGAATTCTTAATATTTTACACCATTGTAAGCAGAACCATGATTGTATTTGGATGTAAAAACGACGACTACAGGTCACTTGATGAATACTTTAAATTACTTTCATATAAAATTTCTTTTCGGTGGACTCTGAATCGGATTGTTACTGAAAAATATGAAAAAATCTCAGATAATGAACTTCTTAAGTCATGTGTTTTTATGCAATTTGATTTTTTATCAAACACTTGATGCGATAAATAGGAAACGATCTTCGGCGGGTTCATTTTATTTAATGATACTTTCATAAGTAGAGATAAGCTATGATCAACAGCTCTCTTGTTAGTCATCTGAGAGGACAGAACTGCAATTTCCAAAAGTTAATTAGCGTATGTAAAAGGTTATTTTGCAAAAATACATAATAGTGATGATATGTAATGGTAAAACATTACCGTGGACAGCTATATTTGTATCTGAATTCAAATGAAACTTAACTAAATTGCAACCTGTTTGACAAGACTAAAGTTTAACAAAATTGGGACTAATCCCATTATATATAGAAACTCTGCGAACAATGAAAGTTCATTGACTGTCCTGTTTCCAAAGAGTAATGGTAATAGTTTTCATACATAAAAGTGTCCCCGAGGGAACACCGGGATATAGAAATAGGACCCACTAATCCGGGCTGCGGGGTACAACCCCTCAAACAACTAAATGTCCGTGGTTGTGTGGGATGAATAAATACGCGACACATCTTTCGAATGGGATGCAAACTCGTGTCAACATGTTGGAAGAAATGCAACGCTTCCTGCATCATAAAGATCCATTGTCATCTTCATATAGCCTAAATATTGCTTAAAGCAGACGTGCAACAATATTCAATTATAAAAAAGTGCTTTAACTTAAAGACAGGGTTGGTAAAATGTATGAAGTTAACAAAGCGGTATAGATGCTTTTAAGTCGCAAAATTTTTAGAGATGAAAAATTGCCATTTTGTGGGACTGATTTATTATTATCTGATCCTTTTTAACTTTGTTTATTATATTTAAGTTGCTTTTTTTGCTGAATTATACGATGACTATGAACCATCTTCTGAGTACACGACTTTCCATTTTTATCATGTGGCATGATTTCACTTGTTACATTTGTATGCTCAAAAGGATATGCCGGATACAAAGAAACAGATTCTACCCATCTCTGTTGAATCATTCTTTTCCATTTGATAATCAAATGTTAGGCACCGAATTCGGAATATAACAACTCTGATCAACAACTTTCTCTGAAATTAAGAACGTACAAGACTAACATAAAGTGTTCTTAAGATAAGAAACTTCTACTTTATTAAATAAAAGAGCAATTATCTAGTAAATGAAGTACTGCTCGTTCATTGACCAGATGGAGTTAATTAAATACTCGATCCTCTTGGAGCCAGGTGAGCGATACAGGATTTCGTGGGCCTCTTTAGATTTTTCAGTGTTTTGCTTCATCTGCACTGACGATACATAAGCTGTAAAACTGACAATCTGTAGACTGAATGCAGTCAGATAGTGTGTCATTTCAATGCCGGTAAGTAAACAAATTTGAGTTTAATGAGTAATTCAACGGGTTTACAGGAAAAACACATATAAAACAAAAAGACAAATGGCATGAATGGACTGAAAAAGTTGCTGACATGGCCCTAACAATAAATTTGCCATGTTGACAGTATTTAGGCGAAAATTCCGTTGGAGATTCACTTAGATGGTCATGTGAACAAAATATCCCCACAGTTCTTACAATAACGATGAGGCTAGGAATAAATATATGAGCTATTTGTTCCTCAATGAGCCTCTAAAATCAGCAAAAAGGGTTAATTATGAAATTACTGAACAGATTTGTCAGGAGCTGAAATTCAAAATGGCAAAAAAGACAAAGTAGACTCAAAACCTGCGGAAAATTGCAAACCGCAATAGTCCTGATTTGGTACACGCATTTCTAAGGCAATGTTTTATTAACCCGGTTTTATGGCGCTCGAAAAAACATTGGTTTCCTGTGGCAATCAAACAAAACTGCTATTGAAAGGTTGTAGACAATAAAAAGAATAATACAATCTAACGCCATTGAAAGTGCAAGATCGAGAAATCTTGGACACCAAAGGGTAAGATTTCAATATTTCTCAGAGAACCATTGAAATCTTACCCGATGGTGTCTGAGATTTCTTAACCTTGCATTTTCAACGGTGTTTGACTGCTTGTCTCACAAAATATAAGTTTCTGTACAACCAGACTCTTGTTTGTGTCCGCCATGTCTGAGCAACGTACTATAAGGTCCATAACGTCATAATGTATTTCCGCCCGTGAAATTCTTATCTCACCCGTGGGTTGAGACAAGGATATCTGAAACGGCTATAATAGGTACTGGCTTGTCTCAAGTGTGAGAAGTATTCATCCCACTACATTAAAAAAAATCTTCGATCGACAGTTCGGACTGAAACCTCTTACTTCTCCATATAGGATTGATATCTATTAAAGAACTTTTTAATCAGTGAAATCTCTTAATTACATCGTGCACAACACGATATCCTGTAAACAAGATATCTTGGAAGTATGGTTTGAATATGACTTTCAGTTATGAAACATTGAGCTATTTTTGGCTACTTAAATCTCTTAATTGTTTTCAAACTTTATAAATAACAAGTGAAAAAGTTTATATAATAGGCAACATTGTGAAAAAAAGAAATTTTACAGAGGGTTTGAAACAAACATATTTCACAAAGATACTTAAGTACAAATACAGTAAATCAAAGTGGACGTAACCTTTTCAACAACTAAAAATATTAGGTACCCACATGTCTATCCTGACAAAATTCTGAACAGGAATTCTGCAGATGGTCCGAGAATGTCCGGCACAGATGATGAAAAAGGAAAACCAATATACCTCTTACGTCGTTGCAGAGGGGCCTATAATGAAAATATTTTCATCTGATAGTTTTAGCTTTAAGGCAGTTGATCATCGTATCCTCACTTCAGTGACTTTGGTATTAAGTTATTAGATAAAAGCTACTGTTGATCGTGTTATATATCGGTGGAAGATCGTGTCATATTTTTAGTAGTGTTGAGTAAAATTAAATCACACAAAAACAACTGACATTTGAATAATAATGCATATATATCAGAACGAAGGTAAAAGATGCATCTTTTAGCTGATGTTGAATAATAGTATATAGATTACGAAGTTGAATGGATTCAGATATTGAAGCACATGGTCTGAGATTTTGACGTAATTTTCAGTAACAATTTGATTCCAAGTACACCAAAATGTACATGCTATAAGAAAGTTATTTATAGTTTCATCAAGTTACTTGTAATCATCGTTTTTACATTCAAATTTATTCATGGTTTTGCTGGAAATTGTATAAAATATCAAACATTGCAACACCACTCGTCTGCACGTAAACAAACATCGATGATGGTATCAATCGGCCGATGATTGAAATGATACATTGCGGTTGTTCGATGTGTTTAAGAACTTATGAGAGCAAAGTTCATTTTACTTTCGCAAATAAAGTCTAAATGCTATAAATGAATCATATATTTTCTAACAATACATCTTGCGGTCATCTAATCAGAAAAAGAATCAAAAACGTTTGATTTGTATTTGATTAATAACTGAATAAGAATATTAAAAATACTCAAAGTTCAGTGACGCTGATCTTGACCATAGATGCAATGTTAATATTTTTATACGATTTCTAAAATTTACATGATTTTTTTGTATGTTTTAAGGTTTTGTGTGCTTTTTTATTTTATTTTTTTTTGGAGGGGGAGTGGGAGGTTCTTGTTGTTTTTTTTCTGTTTTTAGCCGTCGATAGTCAGCAATAGTAATTAAGTACCACTGTGATTCTGAGTGATAATAAAGTACCACTGTGATTCTAAGTGATAATTATGTGCCACTGTGATTCTCAGTGATAATTAAGTATCAATGTGATTCTAAGTGATTATTAAGTGCCACTGTGATTCTAAGTCATAATTAAGTGCAAACTGTGATTCTGAGTGATAATAAAGTACCACTGTGATTCTAAGTGATAATTATGTGCCACTGTGATTCTCAGTGATAATTAAGTATCAATGTGATTCTAAGTGATAATTAAGTGCCACTGTGATTCTAAGTCATAATTAAGTGCAAACTGTGATTCTCAGTGACAATAAAGTATCACTGTGATTCTAAGTAAAAATTAAATGCCATTGTGATTCTATGTGATAATTAAGTACCACTGTGATTCTAAGTGATAATTAAGTGCCACTGTGATTAAAAGTGATTTACTAATCCGTTACTATTACGATATGCGTAAAAAGATCATTCATCAGGTATACGTACGCGAATACCAGAACGTTATATTTACAAACACATGTTCCAAATATTTCACTTTACTGCAGGGGTAACAGTCGCTGTAGGGGCTGATGGTGAGCCAATCTTTTTTTAGGTAGCCATATGTACTGATCCTTAAAAGAAAACAGAAAATAATATAAGGCGTTAAGCGTGATATCGAAATAAATGGCAAGGTAATATACTGATCGCAGGAATATCATGAATATGACTGGGTAAATTTCCCAAACATGGTTTATGCTTTGCAGATGAAGCTGTCCTCCTATATATAATAACAAAATATCAAGGAATGTAGATATTATAGGATTTTTGCATGGGTATTTGTGAATATATATTGACCCGAGTAGAATTTAGTATTGCTCGAGTTTACAAGTGCAATATTTATTCTATACCACGGCTATTAACCAATCAGAATTACTTATCACAAATATTCATGCATTAACCCTATTCTTGTATAGGAAAGCAATAATTTCTGTAAATAATGGATTTTTGTTGTCAATGACAGCATGAAATTAAAGTCATATTTGCACTTGTGCGATATGGAAATTTATTGGAAATATTATGTTGCGATACAATAAACATAAAAAATTGAACTGATTTGAAGAAGAACATAAGCGATATCGTTATAAAAAAATCCTGTTTACTTTATCTTCACCATATGGATCGCATTGAGGTAAAAGAGCTAAAATGACAAAGTTTAAAACATGTCAAAAATCTGGAAAAAGAAGTAATTGGAAAACATAATGTGTAGTGCAAATCTATAATATTTAATTAAGCTACAGCGTAATTTCATGAAATTCGAATCAGGGGTATAAGAGAAGTAGTGCATACCATGAGGTTTGAATTGAGCTAAAATGACAAGGTCAAAAATATGTCAAAAATCTTTTTTTAAAAAAAGGAATCTTGGTAAACAAACAGTGTAGTGTACATATGTATATCTACAAAATGTACTCAAGCTAGTGGTCAAGGGAGAGTGGTGGATACCATGTGGTCAACATATGGTTTGTATTGAGCTTAAATGACAAAGTCAAAGTGAAACATCTGAATCGGGGAGTTTTGGGCAAAATAAAAGCGTAGTGCACATCTACAATATGTAATTAAGCTCATGCACAAGTTTTATGAAATTCCAATCAGTGATCAAGGAGTAGTAATGGATACCAGGTGGTCAACAGTGGTGAAACGTGTCACCCAGGACTACTCATCCGTCCATAGAGCTAATGTTAAAAATCCTAAATTCTCCCCAATTATGCAAATGAGCTCATTAACCACGCCCATTTTCCTTATAATGTCATTCAGAAACCCTACTTCCAAGCGTCAATAACGTAGATCACCGTGGGCGTAGCGAAATGGTGTGAGAGTGGCGGGACGCTTGGGGTGGGGCATCTAAGGTTTAATATTCTAACACAAGCCTCTAATTGTTTTATCCCGTTATTATGACTCGTCTTTTGTATTTCTATCTCGAACATAGTTATATCACTTTGTTTCCTGCACTCTGGAGTCTATGTTTTGTCTCACCCAACTATTGTGTTTTTTTTTATTGTTATCAATTGTTTTATTGTTTTATCCCGTTCTGTATCATTATTGATTTTTTGTGAATTTCCTTCATTCTTTCCTGTATCTATATTTTTTTAATTAGGCAGTAAATAATCAACTAGTTACAAGCATACATATTTTATTTTCCCCGTCATGAAGCAGTCCTGGGTTAGGGAATGGGGACCGGGACAAAAAAAATGATAAAATTAAAATAAATAAAAAATTATTGTGATGTCTTTTCTTTCCTCCTCCTCTCCATTTTAGGCCCAATCCTCCTCTCAAATTCCTGCGATGAGCACGAGAGCAGCTAGAGCAGCGAAATGAGCACGTGAGAAATGAAAACGAGCAGCGTGAGCATACCTTTAAACGCCTAATTTATAACTTTTCCCACCGCACGGCGGTGCGAAAACCGTCACACCATTCTCACACCATTTCACTACGCTCACGATGCTCTACGTTCTTGACGCTTGGAAGTAGATGTATGCAAGTCTATATAAGGAAAATGGCCGTGGTTAATAAGCTCATTTGACTAATCGGGGAGTATTTAGGAATTTTAACATAAGCTCAATGGGAGGATGAGTAGTCTAGGGTGACACGTTTCACTACTGTCAACGTATGGTTTGCATTGAGCTAAAATTACCAAATGTGTCAATAATCTGGTAAAAAGCAATTATTTGAAAACTTAAAGCGTAAAGCACATCATAAATATGTAATGTAATCAAGCTCCTGCATAAGTTTCATGAAGTTTTAATCATTGGCCAAGGAGGAGTATTGGATACCAGGTGGTCATCTTGTAGTTTGCAAAGAGCTAAAACGACGAAGTCCAAAGCATGTCAATTATCTGGTAAAAAGGGGATTTTGGAAAAATAAAAGCGTGGAACATATCTCCAATATGTTATTGAGCTCCTTCATAAGTTTAATGAAATTCTAATTTGTAGTTTTACAGGAGTAGTGGATACCAGGTGACCGGCCACCATATAGTTTGCATTGAGCTAAAATGACAAAGTCCAAAACATGTGAACTTCAGGTATTTCAGTAAAATAGCCAGTCAAAAATATATACCTCCGCAACTGCTTTGCTTGGGGAATGATTAAGAGAATGAGTTTGGCAAATAATTAAGAGAGTATGATTTTGTAGAAATGAAAATGACTAAATAAAAAATCCCAGTCTTCACAATTCAAAATATACAATCATTTCTGCTTTGTTATTATGCTTGCAGCTTGCAATAATTAAAGTATAACTAATTGACTGTCGCAAATATCAATAACAAAATGTATGGGTGTTCTCCGGAACACTTGTGTCGCCTGCTTTATATATATTAAAGAATTCATGTTTTGTTACAGAATGAAAAAATCTAATAAAAGCATGAAAAATATTGACTAGGTGCAATTAAGCAGAACAAAATACATTGTGAACATCTAAAATGTATACTGAAGCCTTCCTGCAAGTTTGATTGAAAATTACAAAGCAGTTTGAAGGAGTTGCAGATATGGCAGGCATACCCCAAAGACTCCAATAAGCTAAAATGACAAAATCCGAAGATACTGTAGCTATAACACCTGAAAAATAAAACATTAAAGAAAACAAAAGCATGGTGCACATCTGCAATGTATATTGAAGCATACCAGCAAGTTTAGTTAGAAAGTATCCTGCGGTTTAGGAGGAGTTGCGGTTAATGGAGGCAAACCCAAAGACTCCAATAAGCTTAAATGACAAAGTCCAATATAGCCCAAAAAATCTTAGAAAAAAAACAAAATGCATGGTGCACATCTACAATATATACTGAAGAAATCCTGCTAGTCATGTTGGAAAGTAACAAGCAGTTTAGGAGGAGTTTTGGATAAAGACTGCAATAAGAGAGTGCAATAAGGGAAAATGACAAAGTCCAATTATAGCTTGAAAATTTAGAGAAAAAAAAACAAAATGTAAGAAAAATAAAATGCATGGTGTACATCTACAACATATACTTAAGCATTTCACAAAGTTTGGTTGAAAAGTTCAAAGCGGTTTAGGAGGAGATGCGGATAATGTTAAAAATTATGGAGCCATACAGACGGACGTATAGACAGACAGATGGACGCAAGACGACGGATAGTGATCCCTAAGTGTCGATACTGCAGAGGTGCAGGCGACACAAAATGTCACGAGTGCCGAACAACGCAGAATGATTAAACCAATTGCGGAACTTTGTTCTGCAACGAGTTTAATCCACTGCCTGGGTCGACACGAGTGACATTTATATTGATATTCCTGATGGTCGATTAGTTATGCTTTTTATCACATATATTTTCTACTCAAAAACAGTGATTTTAGATGCGGAATATTTTTTTTTACATTTCAATACGCCAGTTGTTTTCTTGGCGACGACATTGAAGAGATATTGTAACGTCGCTTCATTGAGACATCATCCGAAACTAGAAATCCTTCATTTCCACCGGTGACAATATGACAAATATTTAACTGAGAAAACTCAATCCCTCCTTTATTTATAACGACTGGGCCGATACCTCTGCTATTGGACTGCTTATTATTCACTAACCCTTTAGTTAGTAGGTCGATGCTGACCCGAAAACCGTATTTATTTTGAAACTTGCAATAGCTAAATAAAGAAAAATGCTTAAACCCGAGTTATATCGCCCTCTTGCATAGCTCTGTTCTAAGATAGTTTTGGATTCGCAATTAAATGTTTTTGGTTATTTTCTTCTCTGTCAGATTTGACAATGTTTAAGTTTATGGTCCTCAATACGTTTTAATTTGATCTGCACTTAAAAGACATAAGTTGTCTAAATGGTCATATGCAGTTTACTTTGAATTCGATATTTTAATATTTATCATATTGTCATATGACGTCATTTTTTTCTGTGTCTAACGTCATTGTTTTCTGTGTTGTCGTTTTTGCAATGTCTTTTGACTTTTGTAAATTTCACTCCTTTGTTCCTTCGGTATTCTACTGCCGTTATTGCAGAAGCAGACCATCGTTTGATGTTGGAGATGTTGATGCACAGAGAATGAAGCGCAGACTTAATTTGTGTTAAACATAAAATGTAACTAGAAAGCCTCCCCTGAATCTGTATTGTTCTAATTCGAGCTTATAAAGTGTCGTATTCCAATTAAGATTTGTCCTTAGAAGTTATCCTACAGTTGTGCAAGGACCTTCCCAAATTTATGTTTTATTACTTGCAACCAATGTGTACAAATTGTAAGTAAATCGCTCCAGAAATGAATTTTTATTTATTTAATTTTCTGTCAACAGAGGCTGTTAAAATAAGAAATGCTCAGGTAAGTTTCACTTATTTTGAGCTTTCGAGCACAGATTTTAAGTGAGTTTATTTGATACAGTTGAACGACACTAAGATATTGTTTTAATAGTAAATGTAAGGTATTTTATATGGGTTTACAATGTACACATTAAAAATGCTGTCATTTATCACCCTGTTTTGAGTTTTCAATACTTTCAAGCAGATGCGCTTCCAAACTGTTTATGTTAACAACAATGAAAAGATATTGCCTAGATGCACAAGACAAAAAGTGTCTACAACCACATGCTTAGACGAGGCAATGCAACAGCGCTTTCGTGGTTGTTCTTCAACTTGAAGTCATTACGAGAATTTAACAATGAGCTTTTTTCATATCTCAAAGTAAGTTCCCAAAGTAAGCCCCGGTCTGAGCGGAAATCCTTGCTAAATGTATACTATTAATTGCAACTTTCGGAGTTTAATACAATGCTGTGTTACCCAACAGTACATACCTTTACATGTTCCCAACTTTACATACTTGTACATGTTCCCAACAGTACATACTTGTACCTGTTCGCAACAGTACATACTTGTACATATTCCCAACAGTACATACGTGTACCTGTTCCCAACAGTACATACTTGTACATGTTTCCAACAGTACATACTTGTACGTGTTCTCGCAAGTACATACATGTACTTGTTCATGTTAATATATTTACTTACATCGATGACGATTTCCCCGCAGTACATGAGTATTGTTTTGGTACACGTTTCCAATGTCTAGCTTCCTGTACCAGATTATATACATCTATTAATCCAAATCCCATTCTACAATGTGCTGCGAATGATAAGAGAAAAAGACGGCCTTGAAGTCGAATGGAGGAACAGCTGAGTGATACAGTCCAAGATTACATCCATATCTTTTTCTAGAGTCATGCATTAAATTTGAAAATAGTTACCAGGATCATTCATAATTCAAGTTGATATGGACTACTTTTTACAATCTATATTTGTTGATTTTATCTTCAGGATAGAAGATTAGATTAATACATGGTTTAGATTTATTCTTTAATGTTCGGTAAGGGCTCATTTCATACCTTATGCAGATCAGGGTGTTTAGTGTTTTGGCTAATTTTGTCCGACAAACTTTCGTGCCTTACTACGCTAGCCATTGTTTTTTCATATCCTAAATCCAGCGGCCCCTAAGACATTATTTCATATTTTTGAATAACTAACTGAATTTAAATTTGATTGCTTTTTGCAAAAATCATTTATAAGTTATCATAAATTTTCATGATTATTTAAAGATCTTGTAAAAATCTGAATAAACTATTTGCACAACTGTTCCGATGTTATTTTCTTTGAACTGTTTTATGTTTTGGAAATATAAATATAACTGAATAGCAGAGTTACTTCAGTTTCTGCATATAGATCTTTTCAAAAGTGTTGTTATCTTTTCCTGGATTTGAACTCTCCAATCAAATTGAGGTACAAACACTCTTCGCTTCCGGTTATCACTCGTACGGTTGGCTAACAATACACAAATTAAAACCTGAATACATTTTAATTCTAACAACCTTAGTGCGGTGTCACAGTAAACAATGGTAATCTGAATATGAACAGTCTGATGGACTGTATTCAGGATGAACAACACATGCCGTTTTGGATTGATAACCGGAACTGTTTATTTGTATTTAAATGCCGAAACCGAAGGACGGACCACGCAATTTTTTCAAAACTCCTATAGCCACATTGACAACTAAAGTTTCTTCAGTGCTAAGTTTTTTTGCATTTTTTTAAACTGTTACCAATTATGAATGATGAAGGGAAGGATATGTAGTACTTTCACATTAAACAAAGTTTCTACAAATACATGGTAAATACAAGCAAAGGAACAACGCTTTCATTTTTGTTCTTCATCTAGTAGTCACAATAAGGCCTTCACCATTTAACTGTATTCATACCTCATAATAAGTTCAAGACGGCCCCTTACACCGGTTTGAAGTCCACGTTTTCTGACTTCTGCTCAAACCTAAATTTTACATATCACTATACAATACTCACTGTTCAAACCAGCCCCATTCACCTGCCATCTATATTGTGGTAACGAATCGGCAAGATTATGTTTCTTAGAAGTAAGAATGAGTAAATGATGTACACATCGCCAGGTCAGACGCTGACTGAAATATTTAATAATTACATATGGAATACAAGACAGTTTGTTTTTGATAACGACAAGTATCAAGCAAATGTTTTAGGGCGAGCTTGAATGTTGTTAAATTTCTTTCATTGGTTGTTCTCAAAAAGATAAAGGAAGTAATAAAGAAACTAGAAAAAATGTGGGCCATGCTCACTAATATCATATCACCCCTAATAGAAGATCAAAACAATTTTTGTAAATAGATGATGCACAAGTGCAATGTATACTCAACACTCTGTGAAAGTTACAATGGATTTCAAGTGGTCTAGGAAGAGTTGTCGCCAAAAAGAACGATCGAACGGACGGACGGGCGGAAGCGACACCATGATCACTATATACCATCCACTACGGCACGGACCATTTGATTTTCAGGGGAGGGGCTGGGATTTTTACATCAGCCGGGAATTTTATTTTATTTTCCCCATATACACTAAGATAGGACATTTTGTTGAGCGAGGCTTTTTTAATGGACAGGCTCAGGGCCACATTATTTTTTTCAACCCAGATGCAGGCCAGAAAATTTTTTGGCAAAAATGAGGGCCAATCAAATGGTCCGTGCCTAAAGTGAGATATAATTATATGAGCAGAAATTACTATTTGAACAGTGGTATTATCTTGTTTACTGCATTAACTTATTTTAATTCTTAATTCAACGTATAAAGCATATGAAGACGATACGTTGTAATGAAGCATAGCAACGTGCACGCGATGTCTTCACAGTGACCCGATCATTTACCTTGAAGTATTGACATCATCAACCCGTGTAGGTCAAAGGGAAATGATACAAATTACAAGTAATAAAGATTGTTTACAAAGCACAATCAGCAATGCCATAGAGAGCTTATAAGGTCAAAAGTAAGTTGACTAGAACATGACTTTCAGTCGGTGCTCCGGACGGGTAGGCTGTGTACAGCACCCGTGAAATGATATAACCAAAAATCTAGAATATTCATATACTTAGTTAATTGAAATAGAGTATTTTATCTTGTCATGAAATTACAATTTTTATAAAATTGTTATAGATCCGTTTTGGTTCTAACATTAGTTCCTGAAATATTTTTTTAAATTTTTTGTTTTTAAAAAATCAGTTGAATTATTGACTGGCGCTGTCGTCGTAGTCTGAACATCTTTTTGTTTAGTTGCAATTATAATCTATCCTAATGAAATTCAAACAAAATGGTCCTTGGCTTTAAAGTAAGGCTGGGATTGGTTTTGGTCATTGAGGCTTCGCCCAAGGGGGCAAAAAGGGGCAACTTAGTTTTTTTTCAATTTCATAAATGCATCATGTCAATGATTTCACGCTGCATGTTCCGTTCATGGATAAATCTTTAACTTTTTTTTATTTTTGTCCGATTTTGATGCAGGTTTTTTTTGCAACTGATTCCTTATTAAAAAAATTAGCATAGCACTTAGCCTCGAGATATTTGATAACTTATTTTCTTCAGAGCTATAAGGGGCAAAACAGGGCAAAAATTTAAAATATGTAAATTTCCTGATTTTTTTTATTTTCATCGGATTTTCCCTGCAAAAAAAATATCCCACCTAAAACAAATTATCCAAGGATATCCGTGGACATCCAAGGATATCCTAGGTTAAAATTTTGCATGAATCTTGACAAGCTGGGATATTTTAAAAAGCAGGGATAGTCTTGGACTTTCAACAAAGTTAAGTCCTAGGTGTTATCTAAACCTGGGATAAAGCAAGGAGTTTGACATAAAATACATATCTATTTAAATTCCTGCTTTCAGGGACAAAGCTTAGACTTCAACAAGTCAAAGAAATTTTTGACAAGTATCCACATTCAAACGGTTTCAAGCCTCTAAATGATGATGATGAAAAACAAAGCCAAAAGTAAAAAGAAGGATAATTTAACTATTAGAATTTTCACACAATACCAAATAACAAAGTTTTGCGGCTCTATTTACTTGAATTTACTCTCAAGTTTAATTAAATTAATGTAAAGCTTTGTAAAGTCTTCTTTTCAATGATAATAAACCCATGTAAACAGAGGATTT
>MJUU01064142.1:57896-76177 GCA_002080025.1 Modiolus philippinarum
GTATGAAAGTGTTGACCGAAGCACATTTTTAATGAAGCGCGGTAGCGCTTCATGTTGAAAATGTGCGCCCGGTCAACACTTTCATAATCCCTATGAAACTTCAAAATAATGCTTTCAATTCTTATAATTACATTTTAAAACCAAATCATAAAAAACAAAATTATTGAAAAGATAGTACATCATGTACAATGGAATTCTTTTTTCTAATTCGTCCGCCACGTGATCAAATGTGTTTCATGGGAATTGCAACATCAGATTTATATGCCACATGAGCGATGTTCACCTATCAAATTGACGGAATTCCAATGAATATTCATGAAATGTAATTATACGAAATAGGAGGTAATGAAGTATTACTTTGAAATGCTGCTATGAAGCAAATACATATATGATTGAAAGAAATGATATCATTTATGGAGCTGAAACACATTTCAGAAATTAAAGTTTGCAAAATGAAACTTAAACCTAATAAAATACCGCAGCTACTGTTATTTATTTATAAATGTATAAATTTATTTTCTGCATATGCCCATTTCGGCAACTTTTGTCTCAGCAGTGCAGATGAAACAAAAACATTTGGAAGTCCATATACCCAAAATGTGTTAAAGCTGATAGAGAACAAATAACCAAATGATTTATATAGAAAAGCCAAAATTTAGCAAAGAACAGGTCATGCATGAGGGAGATACTCCTTATAGTTTTAAAATTTGGATATTCCAAGATTCAATAAGATTATTTATCTTCTTCGTAAACATTTTAATTTACAGAATTTATAACAAGTTTCAGTAGACAAGTTGTAAGCATTGTATTGAAATTGATTCAATATCCACAAGAATTGTTTTTGTGTAATAATATTTATTTTATATTCTGATTTAATTCAATTGTTATTTCCTGTGTCTATTCCCGTAAATTATCAAATGATCCTCTTGGAAAAGCAGGGACAAACCTTGGATTTATTCCGGGTTAAAGTAGGGAGAGTTCTAATATTATCCTAGGATAAGCAGGGATGGAATATCCATGGATGAAAACGGATGTCCCTGCTTTTCTTATTCCCTGCTTATCCTAGGATAATCCCTGTCAAAATAATCTAGGGTTTTATAGGGAAAAGGAGAGATCCTAGGTTATCCCTGTTATTTTTTGCAAGGATTCCATAGGATTTTTTTTTCTTTGGATTTCTCTTGTAGAAGACTTTCAATTAAATGACACTGGATTTGACAGCTCTTGCAGTTTCCTAGCTATCAGAGATGAAAGGGACAAAAAAGGAATTTTTTCTTAATATTCAAAATTATTATTTTTGATTAGATTGTGATGGGATGTTTTCTTCGGATTCCTCTTGTTCTAAGCTCTCAGCGATATGCCAACCAATTTGGTGTAGCTCTTACTATTTTCGAGCTAAAAGAATTCAAAGGGGTCAAAACTGCAATTTCCGAAAAATGTTTAAATCTGTATTTTTTGTCTAAGATTTCGATTGGATTTTCATTATTTTGGATTCCTGTAGGTGTAAGCTTTCGGTAATATGTAAAAGTTTTTGAAGAAACCTTTACCGTTTCTAAACTATAAGGGGTCAAAATCGGTTTTGGGGAGATTTTTCTCTCCTTATTCCTCTTGTTGTAAGCCTTCGGTAGTATGTCAATAAGTTTAGCTTAACCCTTACCATTTCTGAGCTATAAGGGATCAAAGGGACAAAAATTACAATTTTCCAAATTATGTAAAATCTTTAAATTTTTTTCGGAGTTCGATGAGACTTTTTCTTTTAATTCTTCTTGTTATATTCTTTCTCTAATTTGTCAACGGATTAGATGTAGTGTTCTTTGCATTTTTTAGCTTTAAGGGATCAAAAGGGGCAAATTTATGTAACCTAGTTTGAGCTCACCTAACTAGTGTGTCAGGCTGTTTGTTGTGTCCATCTCTAAACTATAAGGGGTCAAAATCGGTTTTGGGGAGATTTTTCTCTCCTTATTCTTCTTGTTGTAAGCCTTCGGTAGTATGTCAATAAGTTTAACTTAACCCTTACCATTTCTGAGCTATAAGGGATCAAAGGGACAAAAATTATTATTTTCCAAATAATGTAAAATCTTTGAATTTTTTCGGAGTTCGATGAGACTTTTTCTTTTAATTCTTCTTGTTATATTCTTTCTCTTATTTGTCAACGGATTAGACGTAGTGTTCTTTGCATTTTTTAGCTTTAAGGGATCAAAAGGGGCAAATTTATGTAACCTAGTTTGAGCTCACCTAACTAGTGTGTCAGGCTCTTTGTTGTGTCCATCTCTAAACTATAAGGGGTCAAAATCGGTTTTGGGGAGATTTTTCTCTCCTTTTTCCTCTTGTTGTAAGCCTTCGGTAGTACGTCAATAAGTTTAGCTTAACCCTTACCATTTCTGAGCTATAAGGGATCAAAGGAACAAAAATTACTATTTTCCAAATTATGTAAAATCTTTGCATTTTTTTCGGAGTTCGATGAGACTTTTTCTTTTAATTCTTCTTTTTATATTCTTTCTCTAATTTGTCAACGGATTAGACGTAGTGTTCTTACCATTTTTTAGCTTTAAGGGCTCAAAAGGGGCAAGTTTATGTAACCTAGTTTGTGCTCAGCTAACTAGTGTGTCAGGCTCATTGTTGTGTCCATCTAATTATTTTCTCAAGCTCTTACTCTGTCTACATTCACTTTAAACTACACTTCAAATTTCAATGGTCGACATGCTGTGATCGTATCGTGCTGCGCTTGGTGTGGCTCTTTATTTAAGTCTGCAAGAACGCAAATATTTTCTTATCCGGCAAAGATAAGCAAGTTTCACAGTTCTCTGATATCATCTATATGTAGCTGATATGTATGTAACTTGGTACTGTTATACTACTAAAACCAGAGGCTCCCAGGAGCCTGTATCGCTCACCTGGCTTTCAGTTGCCACAATCATGCTAACATTGTAAGATATACAGTTGATCTTCAGTCTCTCAAACTTTGGTAGCTCGTCAAAAATCACACATCTTGAACTGTATTTAAAGTCTGATAATGTTTTCCTATATTTCTTTGTTGGGCTTTTTTGACTTAAAACATTCTTGCTAAGGACCACCTTCAACACCAGTTTTGAAGTCGAGACATCATTTTGTAAATGGCGGTCAATGAACAATTTTCAACACTGGTTTTGAAGTCGCAACATCAATTTCTATTTGGAAACCAAATTTCATTAAAATCGGACAATGTTGAATTTTCCCCATTTTTTTGGCGGCCATTTTGAAAATGGCCGTCAGTGAACATTTTTCAAGATCAGTTTTGAAGTTGTGACATCAATAGCTATTTGGAAACCAAATTTCATTGAAATCGGACAATGTTGAATATTCCCGCCTTTTTTGGTGGCTATTTTTAAAATGGCGGTCAACGAACAATTTTCAACACCGGTTTTGAAGTTGCAACATCAATATATATTTGGAAACCAAATTTCATTGAAATCGGACAATGTTGAATTTTCCCGCCTTTTTTGGAAGCCATTTGAAAATGGCAGTCAACAAACAATTTTCAACATCGGTTTTAAAGTAGTGACATCAATTCCCACTTGGATACCAAATTTCATTGAAATCGGACAATGTTGAATTTTCCCACCTTTTTTGGCAGCCATTTTGAAAATGGCGGTCAACGAATAATTTTTAACACAGTTTTGAAGTTGCAACATCAATACCTTTTTGGAAACCAAATTTCATTTAAATCGGACAATGTTGAAATTTCCCGCCTTTTTTGCGGCCATTTTGAAAATGGCGGTCAACAAACATTTTGAAACACCAGTTTTGAAATCCGCACAGCATGGCAAACTTTTATCAATTTTCACTTAACCTTCATCTGCTATAGTTTTGGAAATAAAAGACGAAAATATGAAAATTTTAAAAATTCCATGAAAAAAGGGCAATAACTCTCACAAGGGTTTTTGGATTTTCTTCAAAATTTCAAGGTTGGTAGATCTTGATATGCTGAACATTTTTGCAATATACACTTGACCTCTATCTGTTGCACTTTTTGAAATAAAAAATAAAAATGCACAAATTTTGAAAATTTTACGGAAAAGGGGCACTAACTCCAAGACAGGTTTTCGGATTTTCTTCAAAATTGCAGGGCAGGTAGATCTTGCTATGTTGATCACTTTAGCCCGTTGTCAGATTTTTAATATCTGTAACGGTTTTCGCGTTATTAGCCAGAAACTGCAATTTACCCCTTTGTTCTATTTTTAGCAACAGCGGCCATTTTGTTTGACCTGCCACCTAATCCAACACAATTTTGAGAAGCCATACTCTGGTGATGATTCAGGCCAAGTTTGGTTATATCTGACCCAGTGGTTTCAGAGGAGAAGATTTTTGAAATTGTTGACAGACGGACGGACTACGGACGCATAATGATGGCAAAAGCTCACATGGCCTGTTAGGCCAGGTAAGCTAAAAACGAAGTCCGATTTTGTAGAGGGCATGGCCTTTCATCAACAAATCAAAATCAATTGATTTAACTTCATGTATGATACCATAGTGTAGATTGAAAATTTCACCGATCTAAACATCATTGATTTCTTAATTAATAATCAACAAAATAATTTCAAAATACATGTAATACGGATCTTTAATCTGATGTCGGTTTTATATTATGTTTTAATTTTGCAGTTATTGTCTCTTCAAAGCCAATAATGTTCATATTATTGATTATATTGTGTTTCTTTTGATATTGAATTACAGTAAAAATTATATTTTTTCATACTCTTATAAAATTATATATTTTCTTTTGATCATTTAAATAGAATTTTTGTTTTTTAAAACCTTCAGTCCAAAGGATTTATAGAATGCCATTTGTTTTTGTTTGTATCATTCAAGCTGCAAAATAGCCGTCTTCTAAATACTTCTGAACTTTTTACGTGTCGTTAAAGATTTGACAATCGATTTTCATACATTTATTTTCACATAGTACAATCTCATTTCTAAGAAGCCTAGACTGTGTAATGTTAGATTTCAAATGAGTCCACATTCGAATCACATAGCTGTCATTTTTTGCGGCTGTCCAAATTTGAACATCACTGTATGCCAGTCGTTCCTGCCACAGTATAGCTAGATCAAACACTATTGAGCTGATTTTCAGAAATTTATACTTGTACAATTGTTTTACATATGCTTTCTTTGCTATTCATTTTGTCCATGTGAGTTATCCTGTTCCTTGCTATCCTATTTCCTAGATTAAATGAAAGTTATGCAGTTTTGTTTCCTCATCTTTCACTTGCAAAATTTATCTTTTATGTGGAAATTCTAGTATGGGGGAAATCTAGTATGTGTATACACTTACCAGACTTTCTATAGGGGAAATTTAGTAAATACTCATTTTTGCCCGGGGGAAATCCAGTAAATCCTAGATTTTTTTCGGGGGAACTATGAGTATACGCTCATTTTTTTCGGGAGGGGAATTCCTAGTATAGGGGAAAGTATTATATAACACCGGTACCAGATTCGGCTGTACCAGGTTCTTATAGTGGTTAACGTTTGTCTTTTGTCTTTTTTTTTCATTTTGCTCAGTTTTCTTGCTACATTTGGGCATCTAAGCGTATTTTTTCAGCCACTGTAGGTGTTTCCTGTTGTCCTTTTTATTTCATTAAAATTTATGTCGATTACTTTCTATATAGGGTACCTAATTATATGCCTTACAATGATTTAGGATCCTAAGCCACGTTTTCTTTGTGAACTAAAGATCGAAAACATTAAGGTGATTTTCTTTCAATTTTTTAATTGACGTATATTTTCAGGAAATATTTCTAACGCACTGCAGATCCAGATACAATAAGACAAAAATTTGATTTAAGGGTTAACCCGGATTTACTACCTTCAGCCTTTAGATAATAAAGATATTTTTGCACCTGTTTTTTTATTTATTAATCATTTCGGAGTATGATTATGTTTTCGTGATCTATTTCTTTCTTGCAATTTTCTTTTTTTTCGAATAGACTTAGGTACAAATTGATCGCGTTCATTAACTAGTGCTATAACCATGCTGATTTATGTTTAAGCTTTCAATCATACCAACATCGACCGATCTCATTTGAAACAGACACAACAACAGTTAGCAACGTCATAAATTAACCATCCAATCACAATGAGATAACCCAAAGATAACAAAATCAAGAGCGAGGCCTTTATTATTGTTGACCAATCGCAAAGAACTACGAGTTATGTTCATATGATATGCGCAGACAGTAGTAAACAAAACGAAACTAGAAAACACGAGGGACTTTATAAACATAAGTGGATGATATAAATCGGATAATGGTTTTTATGAAATTAAAACGATACGCTAGGCTATGGAATAGCCTCTGATAGATAATTGCGTGTTTGATTGACAAGGGTGTGGAGGCTTATGATGTATTTGTATACTCAAATCAATACTTGAAGTAAGTCTTTCTCGGTACTTCTTTGTAATTTCTTCTATTGGTCTGCACATGTGATCAAACAGTCACTGATTCGATCAAAATTCTCATTTTTTGCCAACAGCAACTCAAAGTAGTTTCGTGCTTTTGTTTTTGTTGTTTTTTTTGCATTCTGATAGGGTGTTGCTCTTTAATCTTTTATCCCTCAACAAAGACAAACTTTATTTACTAAAATGTACACATGTATTGAAGCAGTGCATTTGTGTAAATGCTTTCTAGCCATTCTGAGCATTTAATACTTCAACTATGGCTTCAGGTTTCACAGACAATCCTTACAACCAATGTAACTGAGGGGTTTTTTCTAGCGAAGCATGCTATGACCACAACATGTTGACAACAAATAAATATGCACCTAGTTAGTACTTGCTTATATGTGATTGATACAATAATAAACCTTTTACAGCACACACAAATAAACACCGGTAGCACTTTATTCTTCTGCAAAAACAAAAACGCAATTCTATCTCTTTCCACCTTTCGTTCTCCATTGCCTAAGTATCTCAACAAACTACAATCACGCTTTGTTAAACACAATTGAAAAGTCTTTTATAGTATTTATATATTATTGATTATTGCACAATACGTCATCTTTATTTATTAACTTCTGGTTTTAAATTTAAACATTACTGTTCTTATTCTTTCTATCATATCTATATTTATAAATCTGGCTAAGCGATATTGCAATACCAATCCCATCATCCTCTACAAACTTGTTCCCAATACCACCTATAGTAAATGTTTATAATACTTTTCAACTTCCACAAGGAAACAGAAAAATTAAACCCAGCCCCGTTTTATCAGGACGAAACTGGACGCCATTTTGATTTTCGAGAATCTGAAATTCCTATTGGTCAATAGTCTTCTGCNCAAGAACTATCTATATAGCTAGGCTATTCCATAGCCTAGCTAAATACTACCAATAAATTACGCTTGTGAAGTAATCATCAAACCCCAGCATGTGATATTTTTTTACAAAAAAGGCAAGAAAATACGTCGACCATTTAAAACATAGCATACAAAAGTAGCTTTTGCATTCACGAAATCTGACTTGGTACATCAAGCACGAAACTCTACATTTTCCCCCGTTACTTTCAGGCAATTCATTTGTTTTTTTTTTTCAGTCCGGAATCTCGGGATACGACCCTCCATTTCCCCTTTTTTACTGTTAACAATCAACATCCATTATTCATCATACAAAATGAAAGTGGAGATTACAAAGCACATGTACATGATGTTATAGGTATATATATTCAAATAAATTCAATTAGGTTAATGCACATTTCGCTGGGTCTATATATTTCTATACTCTTAAAACTTGTATTCCGATAAGGGGACAGTAGTTATAAAACCAGTTTTGTAAAAAAAAAAACGAGGCGTAAAAATTTCAATTTTTTTATCTTCCGCATAAACTAAAAATAGTAATGGCGCATTGCATGATACCCGGCCATGTTTCACAAAATTTTGAAGTTTCAAGGGGCATAACTCCCTCAGAACCTTCTTGGATCTCTTTACCCAAGTCGAAATTAGTTTGAATTTCTAGTAAACAACTTACATACAAAGTTTGAAGACAGTATGTAATTTCGTTCGTAAATTATCAGTCAGAACCCTAAAGTTCACAAAATTTCAAAGTTTCAAGGGGCATAACTCCAAAGCCCCTTAGACCTCTGAACCCAAAATTTATCTTTACCTGGGATTTGTGATAAACAACTTACATACCAAGTTTGAAGACAGTATGTTATTTCCTTTCAAAGTTATCAGTCGGAAACCCGAAAATTCACAAAACTTCAAAGTTTCAAGGGGCTTAACTCCAGAACCCCTTGAACCTCTGAGCCCATAATCGATCTTGGCCTGAGTTTTGTTGTAAACAACTTACATATCAAGTTTGAAGACATTATGTTATTTCCTTTAACAGTTATCAGTCGGAAACCCTAAAATTCATAAAATTTCAAAATTTCAAGGAGTATAACTCCAGAATCCCTTGAACCTCTTAACCCAAAATCTAACTTGGACTGACTTTTGTAATAAACAACTTACATACAAAGTTTGAAGACAGTATGCTATTTCGTTTAAAAGTTATCAGTCGGAAACCCATAAATTCACAAAATTTCAAAGTTGCAACCCAAAATCTAACTTGGCCTGACTTTTGTTACAAACAACTTACATACCAAGTTTGAAAACAGTATGTAATTTCGTTCACCAGTTATCAGTTGGAAACCTTCAGGGGACGGACGGACGGACGGACAGACACACGGACGGACGAACACACGACTGAGGGTATCACATAATACCTCGCCACTACGTGTGGTGGGGTATAAAAACCATCAAATGCAGAAACTCAACAAATCGTGTGCTTGTTCATGTGACTACCTGCTAGGTTTAAATATGTGGCAATATGTTGTATTGTGAGTAAAATTTTCTGAAGCGTTCCACACAAGACATAAAGCTAATTAAAATTCTTTATTGCTAAAAAAATGAAAAGGGTTTTCATCTTGATACTACAAATGGTTAAAAATCTTCATTAAATGTTGGGAGTTTTATCGCGGAAAAATCGATGCACTGTATATTTGTCAAAAAAAAAACATTCTGCTTGAAAAATAAATTGTTTCATTTCTTAACATCAAGACAAAATATGGTACACGATGAAAGGAAAACTTCAACAGATACGGAAAAATTCTTTTCATTTGTAAATAAAGAAATTAAGTATTGTAAGAGTCAACATTTTGACAATATTGAAAATAAATAGTGTAAATCGTGATTATATTAAAATGTAACAAATGCATGTCCAATAAGAATTTCTGTATGTCATTGATTAGTGCCTCCAAGATGAAAGGGCGTGCTCATAATTAGCTTAATGACTAGATGTCAATTATATGTTCAATTGACTCGACCAATGTGAGTAACACACTCTTGTGACATTTTAAATCGCAACTGTAAATATTTCATGTTTACAACAGTGCATGGAAAGGCCACAAATCTATGACGTGTGATCGAAAGAAAATTTATACTTCATCCGGTTTGGTTGTTATAAGCGTGACTTGTGATCACAAAATTCCTCGATTGCAAAGTGTATCCTCATTTTGGTTTGAACAAAACTATCAACAATGTAGCAATTAATCCATCAAACTCGCCAAAGATTACTTTGAACTGGGCACCGGGTAGGTATAATTGTCGTTGTGCGCAGATATATATATTACTTATCTACATTGTCATCAAAATTTCTATTTCTTGATAAGAGCGAAAGCAAGCATAAATTAAACAGACTTTCTCATTAGACATAGTTATCTTTGTGGCCGCCTTATTAATTAAGGCTTAAATAAATTTCGTCTCGTACAATCATTAAAATTATTCTTCAATAAATATCGGTCCCTTGTGGAAAAATTAGAAATTTCGATCCGAGCTGTAATTCAAGACTCTTTTTTCCTTCATACAGGGATGATCATTTCTTTAAACTATCTATGACCTTTCAATATTAATTGCTGTTGAGTTACTACTGGACGCTACCGCAATGGATAGGGATGTCTGGCTCGCTATAAAACCGATTTAACTCATTTTCTTTCAAATGCCTGTACCGAGTCAGGATTCTTGTGGAGGGAGCGACCAATAATATTTAAAAAATAGGGGGGGCGGAACCAAATTCTCCGAAATACCCCTAGGAATTTTAAATATTTTTTTCAACCTAAGGGGATCGGCCGCTCCGCCACTGTGGACTTTGACTCTTTCCAATTCAGTTCGGTCATTTTGTTATTACCCAAATTGATTTTTCAGTATATAAGTCTCGTCATGCAATTAATGCATTTCATGATAAAAGTTTCGAAATATTTCCCGCCAGAAAATGACGTTTTTGGATTATGACAGTTATTTTTTATTGTGTAAAACCCCACACATTTTCGTACAAAATGCAACTGCCGGGTATAATATTAGTACCCAGAATTTATAAAACGGAAGGAAACTTACAAGCCCAACCCCGTTCCGTTTTTCTTGACTTTATTCCTTACTTAGCACAGAATATTCCATCGCCCCAAAAACAAAAATGATCAACCTTCATTTTCAACCCTTTTGCTTGCCTTGTGTTACGTTTTAAGTTCTAGTTAAATAAATGTATCATTCATTTTAAAGTGCGCTTATTTTTCCTGCAAAACATTGAAAACACTCAGTATTTTTTAACACTTAAGTTGGTGGTATTGTTGTAAATGAATATTGGACTACATGTAATAAATTTTAAGACGTAATCGGGGGCGAAAATTTAAGAACATGAATGACTACATTGCCTGAATGACAGATCAACGTAGTCTATAAATGGAACCGCCGTAACTAACACTAGAATGAATTGTCATAAATGCAACACAATCTTTAATATACATTACCGTGCCCATATCAAATGGGCAAAAATTACCGAACAGATTTGTCAAGAGCAAATATCTAAGAAGCAAAAAGAAGAGCAGGTGAAAAATCAGAATACATTGCATGATAAATGGTAAATGTCGTTATGCTGTACACATGTTTCAAGGAGTAACCTCTCATCAGCAGCATTAAAATCAAAATATATAAAAGTAGATCAAAGTTGTGAAACAACGACAGTAGAATACCCAAGGACCAAAGACATGACCAAAAACGATAACACAGAAAACAATGATGTTAGACACTGACAAAGCACTGAAATAAAAATACAACATTAAAAACAATGCACTCACAGACTGAACTTCAATAAAACTGATAGTGACAGCAGATGCTCCGGAAGGGTAAGCATGTCCTGCTATGCTAAGAGCACCCGTCACACTGGAAGTTTGTCAATCTAGAATTTAGCTCAAGGTTAAGTGTAATGATTCGACAGTATGTTTCACGGATGTATATTTTACGATTAAAATAATATCAATGTATAGATAGAGTGAACGAACATTCATTTTGCACTAGAAAATTGTAATAATAGCTTTCAGAATGACAGTTCAATCGAAAATCAAAATGTGTTATTTGATGTCAAATATATATGATACCTTGATAAGATATGAATCTTTATCAATAAAATAAATCAGGAATCAGAAATGACAAGAATTTACTACTGAGGGTACGCCATATTTTGGTAGGAGTCGACGCATTGATGCCCATTTTTTTCTAATCATTGATTCATGTGTACATGTACACTGTGGAAACCTGGATCGTATCATTCGCATAAAACTGATATGCGACGGAGACGACTGTGTTACCTTGCGAGGTTCGTAAAGGCCTGTTTTTTATTCTTCAACATTAACCTGGTTAAACATTGGTTTTTGTCTCAGTGTTTAATTGTTGTTATCCTTCAACTATTTGGTTAAATGGTTAATGAAACATTATACCATGGTTAAGACCATGTTTCAGTATTTTACGAAAAGATATCGAGTAAATGAACATAGGACTGTATAAACACATATGTAAACACAAACTTCAATAATTTTAATAAGCTGTATGGCTATTTGAAAATTAATTCCTCATCAGCAGCACTCGAACCCAAACATAGGAAATCCACTATATCAAATAACAAAATACCGAAGTTACTGCCAATTTATTTTCTGCATATGCGCATTTCGACAACTTATGTCTCATCAGTGCAGATAAAACCAAAACATTTGGAAGTCCAATAACCCAAATGGTGTAAAAGCTGATAGAGAACAAATAACCAAAAGGATCTAAATAGAAAAGCCAAAACTAAGCTAAGGACAGAGCTGTGCATGAGGAAGATACTCCTTAGTTTTAAACAAAGTTTGTAAAATTCAGATATTGCAAGTTTCCGAAAAATTGGTTTTCGGGTCAGCACCGAAGTACTGACTACTGGGTTGGTGAATACCCTCGGGGACTAATAGTCCACCAGCAGAGGCATCGGCCCAGTGGTAATAAATAACAAATAAAACGTTTAAAATGCATATAACCAAACGAAATCCGAATAATCAATACATCAAATATAGCTAAGGACCAAACTACGATGGAGGGAAGTAAACCTTAAGTTTTAGGATTTACATACATTTAGATAATAGAAATTGAACAAAGTGTACACACGAGATATTATATAATGTACAAGTACACCATATCTAAGAAAAATAAAGCGCCCACATCTCTAACACGGGGAATTGATTTATCAACCCCACACTACATTAAAAGACAAACTCCTGTACTGAATATTTTACGAAAGGATATGCAGTAAATGAACATGAGACCATAACACATATGTTAACTAAAACTGCAGTAATTTTAATAAGCTGTATGGCCATTTCGGATATTAATAATTCCTCATCAGCAGCACCAGAACCCAAACATAGGAAATCCACTATTAAAAGGCGTTTAAAATGCAAAAAAACAAACGAATTCCGAATAATCAATATATCAAATATAGCTTAGGACAAAACTACGAGGGAGTGATTTGAACCTGAAGGTTTAAGAATTTACATAAATTTAGATAATAGTATTGAACAAAGTGTACACTTGACATATTATCTCATGTACAAGTACACCATATCTAAGAAAAATAAAGTGTATACATCTCTAACACGAGGAATTGATTTACCAACTCGGCGGGTATATATATTTATCTGAAACTTTAAACTTGTTTCATTTAGGTAGAGCTGAAAACTGGTCTCAGGTTCTGTTTGATCTTACACATGTTTTAGAATTCAAAAAAAAAACATGCCTTAAATATTAGCAGCATTAAATGTGCAATGATCGGTTATGATAATTTAAGATCATAGCAATATTTTGATAAAGGTCCCAAAGTTTGCTATTTTTATCCCATTTTGATTAGTGATTTTCAGGGATTTATCCCTTCCTTGTGAATATCTTTTTGCACAATAACCCCTTGGCATTGGAAGTTGAGAAAACTTTCATAACCGTTCCAAATGTAAATATTCTAGCTAGATGATGTTGATGAATAACCATTGTTTTCTTCCGTGAGATGGGAGTTGGCTTGAGGGTCGAGTGGTTTTAGATACTTTTTGTTTTGTAATAAATATAATGTTTAATACAAAGCCATTGTTTGTCTCAGTTTGAAGAGCAATGTTCAATGACACTTTTAAGGAAATGCAATGATAACAAGTAAATGTAATAATTAAACTAAATATACGTCAAAGGGAAAAAGTAGTTGAAACCTACTGACCAAAATGGCAATGGTCTTGACATGGTACAGAATTCGAAAAGAAGTAGTGGATTAAAGTGCTTTTAAGGCCCTCCAAACCTTTCCTTCTATTGAGTAGCAGGAATATAACTATCCATGTTTATGGAAATTGATAATTGTCAAATTAAAGTTGTCCCTGTTGTCGACAATGTTAGTACTAAGATGATAATTTTCGTCATATTCAAAATAATAATATGAGAAAGGGACAAGGGGGTTAACTGTTATTGTATTTTGGGGTAAAATTGATTCATTTCTATCTGTAAATGTAATATCTTATTCCTGTTATATGTTATTTAAAGAATCGGTTTGCTGGTTACAAGAAATTTTCCATTCCTGTTATCTGTTATTGGAAAAATTAGTTCGCTGTTATGCTGTTTTTGGAACCCTCCTTGCTCCTGCCCCCTTATATAGATAACGTAATTTCCGTATATCACATATAGCTCATTAGTTGATAGACTGAATACAAATCCTATACTAAAAAGTTACGTAAATATATTACAGTGCAATTGATATTAAAACAAAGAACAGAAACGTAGAATAGTTTAAACACAATTAATTTTTTATAAAGGCGGAGATCTAAAATATAAGATTCAAACCTTAACTTCCAGAAAAAAAAATGAATTCAATAACTTCACCAATTGCATAAATAAAATGATGGGAACAATACCGTGAAATGAAATGACCCAAATTAAAAATTACCACTTAAAAGGAACGAAACACAACAAAAATTCATTGAAAATATTAGAATTCTTTGATTGGCCAACCAAGGAAATATTTTAATACTCGTGGCTAAATTGAAATTTGATAACAAGAGATGAGTGTTTCGACAAAATTTGAAAAATAAAAAATAACGAAACTACAACCAACAATATTCTGTAGACTTACTTAATTTTTAAGAAGCAATTTGGGTTAATACCTAAAATATAAGCTATGTTTTTTTTCTTTTTTTTTCTTGTTGTTTGTATGTGTGTGTGTGTGTGTGTGTTTGTTTGTGTGTGTGTTAACAAAATGGTATTAAAGTAACGTTTTTTTTTACCTTCCTGTTGATCGTGGACAAGAAAGAAACAAGATATGTGTCTTCCACAAAACTTTGAAAGCCATAATCCCGAAACCTCATGTTTTGGCGTAAAACCTTTAGTATTGCAATTTTATCGTGAATCATTGGTTTTAAGTGGCGATACTAAAATATCCTATTGCAGGTAATAGTACATGACAATGAAGGTAAAATCAATGAATTCACATGATGATTACATTTTTACGTAAAATAATTTGTAAAATCTTACTTTGCCTCCAACGCAAGTGATATGGCACCAGCAACAGTTGGACATGACAATGACGTACCAGCAGCTAAAAATTCACAGACTGAGAAAGGTGTTGGTATAAACTGAAAAAAGGAAATAGAGAATTTGAAACAAATTCCCGACTATTTTGACTCTAGTGGAGAATAATGAAAAATGGCTTTCATTTGCTACAATTGGTTAAGGGTTCTGTACTATTCCATTCAAATTACAGTGATATGACTATTAGGGGACGTTCAGTTGATTTCCAGGGAGGGGCATTTTGTAAATATATAATTTAATCTTGGTGCCAATTAAAATGAATATTTTAATCTAACTTGTCATGGAAATAAATATTTTAATTCTCCTTGTCATGTAACAGATAATTTGATTTTGATTTGAAGAATAGATTTTTTGTTACAAATGTAAAAAAATAATTAAATATGAAATTAGGCGAAAATAAATAATGTGTTCCAGATTGTCATGAAAATAAATTATTTTTCAAGGCAAATTGCCCATCCGAAAATCAAATGGTCGTCTCCTTACATATCTGATATTTAAAGCTGTTTTTAAATTATTTTTTTTCCGACAAATGTATTAATTCCTATACAAATAACGAATGGTAAAATAACATGTTTATTTTGTTAGGGATGTGCATGGTCACTATGAACTAATTATACAACATGTCCGCCTCCGAAAGAAATGAAACCTACAGTTACTGTTTAAATATTTGAGAATATTGTAACGACCAGAATAAAATCATGATTGATCTAACGCAGTTGATCAATCTTAAATGAGGTATTAATTTATATTTATGTAGTAACCCCTTTGCTTTTCTTTGTTCTTTTTAACGATTTTTGTACCCCAAAAATTCCTACATATGTTTAGTGAATGGATTATTTCAGAAATTCATTTGCAGGTGACTGTGTTCACAGTTCAAATGCATGTTGAAAAATGCACACGAGTATGGAATACCTTGCGATAAAAATGCAGCAATTCTAATGAATATGCACGAGATGTACGAGATGTAATTTTCGTGATTGCATTTTGAGATGTGGTTATCCGACTGTCCCGAGTTTCTATCGTTGTTTACGTTTGTCTTTTGCTTGTTTAGTGTGGTTTTTTTCTTGTGCAGTTCCTTGTTACCTTGCGGCATGTGACTATGTTTTATCCAATAGGGATAAAGGTTAAATGCTACCAAACATTGTGTTATTATTATCCATTTCATTTGATAACTTAAATGTTTTACATGCATAATTAATATCTTAAGGTTAAGTTACATCATACTACTAAATCTGCTATACTATTTCTGTAAAAATCGCCACCATAGGCACATAACATTATATTCGATCCAGGTTGTCCATAACTAGCTGGTCCGTTTGTATTGCAGCTTGTTACAACAATCATATGGATGTCATTTTGAAGAGCATCAGTATTAGTATTATCAATGGGTCCATTATTACCAGCTGACGTCAGATATAAGTTGCCATTTCCACATCTTCCCTAAATGAAAGAAAAAAAAATCAAGCGCTTGCATAGGGGACGCATATGATTTGTATACAATATGGTAACCTTTAAGAAACTTAAATCACATAAGCTCAGTGTACTGTTTAAAAAAATCTGCATAGGTAAAGTGTATAATCAAATGTCATTGCCATTTCCATAATTATGTTGTTTGTTGTTTTTGATTTTGGCTTACCTATTTAGATTATATTTGCAATTTGTTCTCTATAAGATGTTATACATATTTCGGTATATGGATTTCAAAATGTTTTGATTTGATCTGCACTGATGAGACATAAGTTGTCGAAATGCGCATTTGCAGAAATTAAATTTACAGTAACTTCGGTATATTGTTATTTATTACCACTTGGCCGATGCCACTTATATTCCTCCTATGTTACGAGCCTCAATATGCAAGGTAGTAAAAGGCAGATATTGGAATATTAAGCAATATGCATATGTCGTGTTGCTATGAGCATTGCCTTTCTAGTTCCCGTGCCTTTGCATGAATAGACCTACAGAAAACGGTGAGGGGACATCTGAAAACAACCGATCATTACTGAAATATACAGAATTCACAGTAACTTGTAACACAGTTATTTTATTATGTATCACTTCGGTATTTTGTTATTGTTACTGACATTCCACGGCCATAAACCTAAATCATAGAACCAAATTAAAGTCTCTCGTTTATTTGGTTTGTTCTAAAAACGTTTACATCGTTTTAAAAAAAACAAAATAAATATAGATTGACAGCTTTAGAAATATTTCGTTTCTAAAGATAGTAAATTTCTATTTTAGAAGATTCAAGGTGAGGTTTGGCGATCTAGTGCCCAGTCTGTCTTAGATAACAAAATACAGAATTAACTTTAAATTTGGTTTCTGTATATGACAATTTCGAAAACTTATGTCTTTCAGTGCAGATAAAATCAAAACATTTGAAAATCTATAAACCGAAATATGAGTAACAGCTCATAGAGAACAATTACCAACAGGAAAAGCCAAATCAGCTGGGGACAGGGCTATGCCAGAGGGAAATACTCCTTAGTTTTTAATAAAATTGTCATAAATTCAGGTATTGCAAGTTTCCAAATAAAGTCTGGTTTCGGGCCAGCACCGAAGTACTGGCTACAGGGTTGGTTTATAACTTCGGGGATTAACAGTCCACAGGAAGAGGCATCGGAATCATTAATGCTGGGAGGCAGTTCGGAACAAATGCCGGCAAGAATTACAACAACAAATTGTATCTTCTTTGGACACAAAGACCCCAAATGAAATAAACATGAAAACTACCGACTAACTTATGTTATATCATAACATAAATATCAAAGATTTTTTCGTTGTAGCGTCAAATAATTTTTACCCGTGTAAATTACTTGAGGTTTATTCGTTCAATCTCTATTTTGATTTTTTGTTGAACATTCAAAGTCTCAATTTTTTTCACAGAGGTGTTGATTAGAGAATAGATTTAAGTAAAATGTATAATTTTGAGCAAAATTTTCTTTTCTATAACATGCCAGCGACCCCATGAAAATCAAACGGTCCGTGCCTTAGTTATAGCTAGGAGGGTGACAGAGCAGATTTGTCACCCTGAGAAAACAATGTCAACCGATGTCGAAGGGTAACAATTTACTCTGTCACCCTCCCAGCTATAAGTTATTTATTTCATATACTGATTTTTGTTTTGTATTGTAAATCAATGAACCATGAACAATGCAACCCTCTGTTCACTGATGCATGGACAATGTTACAAGGTAACATTTTTTACGCATTAGTAAGCAGTGGGTAACATTGTTCATGCTTCTTTGATTCCATTTGTTAGACCAAACTGGCAAATACTTTTAACCAATGAAAACACAGGAAATATACATGAAGCATAATAAAAATGACTACAACAACAAAAATATATCTAAAAATCATTTATAA
>MJUU01064142.1:76318-88880 GCA_002080025.1 Modiolus philippinarum
TTTTTCTGTTAAAAATGCAACTTCCGGGTACAAATTATGTACCCGGAAGTCCCAAAATTGGACGAGACTTACAGACCCTATGCACAAGAAAAACACAAATAAAAGACGAAAGACAAACGTGACCAACGATATGAACTCGTGATAGCCAAACCTGGTGCCGGTTGAATAAGTCAGTGGTGGGTATACAGACCCCCCTTTCTATATCCTGTTTTTCTATAGGGCAATAAACACCCGAATAAAACCCAATACAGGTAGACTACTAAGTCCAAGACCACTATCACGATATGAACTCGTAATAGCCAAACCTGGTGCCGGTATGAATAAGTCAGTGGTGGGTATACACACCTCCCCTTTCTATATCCTGTTTTTCTATAGGGCAATAAACACTCGAAAAAACCCAATACAGGTAGACTACTAAGTCCAAGACCACTTTCACGATATGAACTCGTGATAGCCAAACCTGGTGCCGGCATGAATAATTCAGTGGTGGGTATACAGACCTCCACTTTCTATGTCCTGTTTTCCTATAGTGCAATAAACACTCGAATAAAACCCAATACAAGTAGACTACTAAGTCCAAGACCACTATCACGATATGATCTCGTAATAGCCAAACTTGGTGCCGGCATGAATTAGTCAGTGGTAGGGTTAAACCGGTTGATGGGTAAACAGACCTCCCCTTTCTATATCCTGTTTTCCTATAGGGCAATAAACACTCGAATAAAACCCAATACAGGTAGACAACTGAGTCCAAGACCACTACCTTGAATAGGAAAATAATGAAACAATAAATAATAGAAAGACGGATCAAGGAGTTGTCGCTAATTGGCAGATTACCTCTAGCTTATTGGTAAAACACTGTAGCACTATGGAAGAAAAATAAAACAAAAGACTTCTAATATTGTTTGATGAAAAATAGTTAGGTATTTAAGTACAGGTCGTCGGCAGTATCAGTGGGAAGCCAGAAAACGTGTACAACTTTAGGTCATTGAATCCTTAAGCCATATTTAGGGAATTTTATGACCTTAAGAATTAAGTTACGTCCCAGCTTTTCCAGATTTTTAATCATTTTCTGACATTTTTTACCAATCTTCCGTAAAAAATAGGTTGAGAAATGCCCTAGGTGATAAGATGTGTGCGAGTGAAATATTTCAAACAATCAAATGTTCATATCTTCTATAACACTTTCTATAAACTTCTTCCTTTGAGTAAAATAACATCTTCCAATGTTCGTGATATATTTCGCAAAATAATATTGTCATACCACGAAAAATGGGATGATGCTTACTCTACCGGTGAACCTGATCTCACCCATGGCCTTTTTTATTGGGTCTGTGTTGTTCATATTTGTGTGTGTGTGTGTGTGTGTGTGTGTGTGTCTTAATTTTTCTTTTCTGTGCCGTACTCATGTTGTATCTCTGTTTCTTTGATGTTCACGATGTTGCCATTGTCCTTGGATTATTCGTTTTGGATCGACGGTTCAGTTCTCATTTACTTTAGTAAAGACAATTTCTTAATATGCTCCCATACACAAGTCGGCTACAAGCCCTTCAATAATGTTCAATACAAAATATTAAATAGAATAGCATACCATAACTATCTGATACGTAAGTATCGTATATGTGAGGTTCCCCACTGTGTTGAAGACCGTACGGTGACCCCTAGATGGTTTGTTTTGGGTTGTTAATACCTGGAGATTGGATGTTTTCTCCTTGACATTTACCCCCATTTCCTTTCTTTTTCATATCGAACAGATGTGACAATTGTAATATGATTGAAATTATATAACATAAATATTGTTACTACAGAATTACTGCACTTGTGGTGGCAAGAAAATTTTAACGATAGAATAACATTATTTCCCGACTTTGTTATTTGGAGAACACAAACATTGCACCGAATTATTACTATTTAAACCGGGAAATATTATTTGATAACTTAGAAAGATAGAATGAAGGAATATAGAAAACTTTCGACGAACTCAACAGAAAACTTTGTGTGATATACCCTTTTCCGTTGTTGTTGTTGTTGTATTTTTATTATTTCACCCCTTACCAATTTGAACTAGAAAAATTTGAATAAAGCTCACTAAAAACATACCCCTCGCTCCCCCATCTGATTCCAGGGAAAAAAATAGAAGAATAAAAAATCAAATCATATCAAATTTTTAAATAGATGATGCACAATGGCAATATGTATTGCACATTATGTGAAAGTTTCATTGAATTTCACCGAATGGTCTAGGAGGAGTTTTCGCCACAAAGTGTGTATCCTAAATATAACTATGGCGGGCGGAATAACGAACAAACGGACGAACGGACACCATGATCACTATATACCGCTAAAGCGATGGGGGGGAGTATAAAAATCAAACCATTACAATATGTATTTTTTCACATTCATGTAAGAGATGGACTACATGAAATACAATGTATTATGAATAGTTGTAGTGTAATAATTTGAAATCTTATTGATTGATATATATTTTGTAGCTGAATGCAGAAAAAAACTTTATAATGTATTTAGTATTTTAAAATCTAAACCTTGTTGTAACAGTTTGGATGTGATAATAAGGTTGCATTCATCTTTCGTCACGAGTAGCACAAGTGGGTGCAGATCGTACCAGTATAGATATATACAATCAGTAGGACGGATCAAGAGGAACGTAGTCGGCAAAGGAAATGGAAGGTAGTATTAATGTAGGAAAATCAAAATCAACCTCATTATAAAGTTTAGTTTTTATTTTACCAGAGAAAATGATGATCCAGGAAATGCAGTATTTAGAATCAAGGTTTGCTTAATATAACAAAATACCGGAGTTACTGTTAATTTAGATTCTGCATATGCGCATTTCGACAACTTATGTCTCTTCAGTGCAGATAAAATCAAAATATTTGGAAATCCATATACCGAAATACATGTAAAAGCTGACAGAGAACAAATAATCAATAGGATCTAAATAGTAAAACCAAAATCGGCTAACGACAGAGCTATGCTAAAGAGAGATACTATTATAGTGTTATTAAGTGTCTGTTTCTGTATTGATGCTGTATTGGTCCCGAGACCCGGAAGGTCGAGGGCCAAAACAGATTATCGAGAATCTATACGGGACCAATACAGAAACAGATAGTTCATAACACTTTAATTAAATTATCTGACTTTTTATCTTTTAGCAAGTATATACAAGTGAATTTGCTAAGTTTCCGATAATTATTACACCCGTTGGACTCATGATTTGGAAAATATAGTCTAATGTATTCTATATTTGTGTATTGTATGCTTTAATTCCTAATTAGAAGTGTCTTCTCCATTAACAAAGTTTATATATTCTGCAGAAGGGTAAACTATGATTTTGATTGGTTCTTTAGAACCGTTACTTTTCTTGTACTTTCACTTTTGTCGACGTCAACTTCTACCCAGCTTTACTGTTTTTTATACTATAACTAATCCGAGATTTTGATTATCGCAAATATTCAACGAATGATCGAATAACGCAGTAATTCACGAATGCGTGCAGCGCATGAGAGAATTATAGCGTATTTCGATCATGAGTTGAATATTTCGATAATCATAATCTAGGATTAGTTATTGTATTTATTATATAGATCTTCTTTTGTAATATTTAGTGATTTATTTTAAGATTCATTGCATGAACTACGTTTTCGATGTTAATCCGCTGAGAAGTTTACTTAAACAACGACGTTGACAACGTCTATTGTGACATCACTTCCTAGAGTGAAATTATGGAAAATAATTTCAGTTAATTATCACTTTTATTTCACTGAGAAATTTAAATCTTTCACTGCAATCTATATATAATAGTTATTTTAACGTTATGGGTCCACTGTTTGTCGTATTCTATAAGGTTTAATGATACACAAAATATAGTTTTAAAAAATAAGGTCAAAGGTCAAATAACGATTTTGAGTTAATTTGAATTCAGATAGAAATTATATATATATTTTTTTTCCATTTTTAATGACAAAATCACTTTACCGGCTTGCGTTGATTATTTTTTATGTAGTCGTACATGTATCGATCGGGTTCTATTTATAGTTCGGGTTTCCCCTTTTAGTCGGGATAAAAAAAGGCTCGTTTACACGTCTGTTAGCTATTGTTACTAAATATTTCATAGATATATGTTATGCTTTAAAAAAGTGGAATTTATTTAAATTTTGCACATTGGAGTAGATTTACGGAATTTTAAAAAAGTGAATAAATCAATGAAAACAAACAATACCCACTAACCCGAAAAGCCGGAAAATTAAAATTTTATAAGAAGACAAGGATAAGCCAATGACCAGCATATTCCTGGCTTGGAGCAGACGTAAGTTTCTAAATTGCAACTTTTGTACTGATTGTATTTTGAATAAGTTTTCGGACCAACATCGAAAAACTGGACTAATGGGCTTGTCAATCAATGTTTTTTTTAATACATTTGAATATTTGTTCATTCATATCAATAGATATGAAAAAGAAAGGAAATGGTGTTATGTCAAGGAGACAAAATCCCATTTCCAGGTTAAAACGACCCAAAACAAAGCATCTAGGGGTCACCGTACGATCTTCAACACAGTGAGAATATACTGTGTTAAAACTAAGGAGTAAATTCTCAGTGATGATATCTATACATATGTCATTTAGTAGTCGTTCAGTATTTGCATTGTGAAAAAAAAACATATTCAAAATTGATAATTACAATTCTGACTAACTGCGGCAATACATTATTGTTAACTATGCTTACACGATTTGACCAAAACTTAAGAACTTCAAAAGTAATATAGAAATCTCCGAAATGATATCCATATGGTACACTTGCTCCCCAACTATTGGAGTAAATATCAATGGCGCTCGCTAAATGTGACCAGTAACGTGATAGGTCGATATCGGTTAGAAAGAAAGATCCGGTAGGTCCGACAATAGTGATGCCTGAAAATAAAAAAAAATAATTACTGTTTAATCACTGTAAGTATTGTTACGGATTTTCCATAATAAAACATAGCATGCTATTTAAGTTCGTAGACCTAGGTTAAGGGAGATAACTCTTTTAATCTGTAAGGTGTTTGAAATAGTCAGTTTCATCGATGTAATAAGCTTCGATATAAAAAAAGAATGTAATTCATCTATGTTACTGAGAGGTTAAGATAATATCTATGAAAATGACCTAAACAAACATACAAGTGATTTTTAGGAGTAATGTCCCTTAACCTAGGTCGTACCTCCTTAACATGGCATGCTGTGTTTTTTTTTAATTTAGACATTTTGACATCATTTTTGAAATAAATTCATCAAACAGGTCACAGATATGAGCTTTAAATAGAAATATCCCAAGAACCCGTCTCATTCAGCTGGATGATGGCCATTAGATGAGTCATGTATTTAGTCATGAGTCAGCAGGTCATGAACCTAAATAAAATTATTTATACACTAGATTAAGTGTTAACATTGCCAACAAGTCTTTAAGTGGATCACACAAGGCTTACTGTGACAAACACTAGGTCCAACTGGTCTAGTTGTTTCTTTGAATGCATTTCCCATTTGGTCATATCCTGTGTTTGAAAATGACGGATATCTTGGATGCTAATCAAAATTTTGTAAGTGTATTTCACAGTTCATGGTCAACAAGGTCATTTTAAAAAAAGAGAACTGTCTCATATAAAAAAAACCTTGCATACCTTTTCCCGAAGGGTCTAATGAAGATAATGTCACCACCGGCACCCATCTTCGATAATAAATGAATATAAAAATTACATTTGCAAAAGTATACTACCAAAGACTTTTGTTACAAAACAACGGCAGTAGAATACCGAAGGAACAAGGGAAGCGATGACTACAAAAATCGAAGTCCAAAGACATGGCAGAAACGGTAACAGATAAAAACAAAGACAAAACAAGGACGTGAGACAGCTACAATGCACGGAAATAAAAAGATGACATTAAGAACTAAGGCAAAAAAGGTCCAATGAATGTTACAAGATGATCGCCATCTTGTGTGTGGTGGGCACTTGCCACACACATTCTTCAAAAGTGGTCGCTTAGAAAATATTGTGACCAAGATTTCTTCAAATTTGTCTTTTCATTTCAGAGGAGATTTTTGAATGTTTTCCTTAAGGGTTCAATGTTAAGCTGATGATCATCCTGGATGAGGTACAAACTTGTCAGAGAAATTTTAAGAGGGAACAAGTTATTGACATTAAGTTTAATTTCTACTGGACAAGTTGTGTTATAGAAGATCTTCCAATGGTGATCTTCAATGTGTATTCCTATGGGTTCAAATGTGAAGCTATACTCCCCGCTGGAAGCCGTAGGGATTAAAGTCAAATGTTAACATATTGGACATCTTAGTTGGCCAAACTGATCAAAAGGTCCAACAAACAAATTTCAGCGACGAAAAGATAGAGTAAATGTTTATTAGACAAAGTCTCTACAAATACATGGTAAAACCAAACAACGAAGCAACGCATTTATTGTTGTTTATAATGAAGTCACTATGAAACCTTTTGCAATAAACGTTCTTCCAAAAGTCCAATTTCGGAACGTTCCGGGTATTAGAATGGCGGGTCAAAGAGGTCAAACGGGGTAAAAATGGCGTTCCGCTGTATGAGGGTAAAGGGAATAAATTCTTCTATCAACATATGAAAGGTGTTTATGATTGGAAAAAAGCCGAACATGTCATAAATCCATATTTTATCCCAGGCTGGTCATTTGCAACCAATTTATTTTAGGCCAAGAAAATAAATAGGAGAATTCTTAGATTACGCTCAACTGACGTCAGGTACCAGTTTCCAGTAGATTCGGGGTAAGATGTCGACAATTACCCAAAAATTTGAAAGTGGAATATCGTCTTTTAGCTTTGATCATATTTAGATTTTATCTGCACTGAAGAGACATAAGTTGTCGAAATGCGCATATGCAGAATTTGAATTCACAGTAACTTCGGTATTTAGTTATTTCATAGATATGATTTATAAGACGGCCCTTAGCACTGGTTTTTGTGGAAATGATTGTTTGGCGTCGAACAATGCTACGTTCCTGTTTTTATAACTAATGGTAAAGGATCTTCAACAAACATAAAATACGAGCAGAAAATTAACTTTAGTTCTTACAATCGACATAAATGGGTTTAGGCATAAGTTGTTCGCCTATGTTTGCCGCCGGCGGTCATTGGAAAGGAATGCCAATTTCTCAGAGATATTTTGAAAGGGACTATATTCAAGGAACATTAGTTTATAAAGTTAAGTTCAAATCGACCCGGAAGCTTCACATTTTTGCAGAAGGCAACCAAAGACCATTGAAGCCATGTTAAGTTCCTTATTTGTACGGACGTTTGATACAGTGGTTTTTGTCTGAAATTCGCTTTTTGTAAGATTTTTCTTTTCGTCCGAAACTTTTGGGTTTAGTACGTCGCTTTTTTCGAAAATTTTGCTTTATATTAGAAATTTTTGCGTTTTGTCCAACAATTTTGCTTCTTGTCCGATGTTTTGCGTTTAGTCCGTTGTTTTATGCAACTGAGACTGACAATTTTGCCTTTTTGTCCGATTGATATACAAAACAAGTTCAATAATTACAAAACCATCAAAATAATGCACGAGGCTATTCTATGCATGCCAACCATTCACGGAGGACGAGGTAGTGACCTGAAGGATAAATTTTTAAAGGGACCTATGCAAGGACTGTTGTGACCAAGTTTTTTTCTAATCGGCCCAGCTGTTTCAGAGAAAATTTTGAGTGAAAAGTATACGACGGACGGACGAGGGGCGGACGACGGGCACTAAGTGATTACAATATTGGGGAAAGTGCTTCTAAGAAACTGGAATTTCACTGTTGCAGAAGTTTCTGAAAGTTTTGAAACCAAACGTGAAAAGTATTATATAGATGTGTTAGTCCTGGTGTTATGTTGGTGATCTTTAGTTTTCAGTTCATACATGTTTTGGTATGTTAGTTAACGGAAATCCTAAAATTTTGCAGAACATCATCTACAAATTGTCAAAATGCATAGCCATGTGCAGAAAACAAATTTACAGTATTATTTTATCTATAAAATCGAAACTGAAATTATGTGTTTGGGTATAATTTTTGCCCTTTTTGAACTAAACTCACTTCACATGAACAAAGGAATAATCCAACCTCATCGGAAGCCTGTGTATAATACGTCGGCACCAAAAGAGACAAAACTCTGTCAGCATAACATATATATTTTTTCTTTAAGTTTAATTCAGGCACTTCCCGTGAAGGGTTAAATGTTAAATTTTTAAGTTCCCCGCTGGCAGACAACTGGGATTAGGTGTTGACTTGCCGAGTACATTTTAAAGGTGACAATCCGAAAGCTAATGTAACCCAAATGGTTCCGGTTGGGTTTAATTTAAACACATTTATTTTGCTTACAAAATGCAAATGGGATCCAGGCACAAGTTATTACAACTTAGAAAAGTATTCTCCCATGTACAATACAATTACAATGATAACGTCAATTGTTCAGAGAACAATTGTAAGGTCTTTCCCCGTCAGTGTTATGTTTCGTTTTGTCTTATGTCTTATGACCTTCAACCTGGTACTCAAATTGAAGGTACTCTAATTTAAGGTCTTTTTGAATTGACCACTTATAAATATATATAGATGTTTACTATATTGTTTGTAAGCGTTTAAAAGTTATTCCTATTAGTCCATGGGCTGGAATAACCCCCCGTGCACCCCTCCCAACTTCCGCACCACACCAATTTTTTAAGTCCGCATACATCCCCTCTTCAAAATAAAACATGTTAACACGAGCATAACCTCCACGCACTTGGGGAATTTGGCCCATTTTTAGACCCATCTACAGAAATTTTGGAAAATTTCGTTTTTAGTTAAAGTTTTTCTTTCAGTTGCTTCAAAATGTTGACAAAATGCTTTCAAGCTATAAAAACGAGGTATCAAATGATTGCTTATTGTATGAGCTTTACAAAGAACCCAAGTTTTTACAATTTTCATGCCCTATACGTTCTTTAGTGCAATTAAACGTACCCCTACCCCAATGAAATATTGACGAAAAAACTGATATTTTCATTGAAATTGCGTAAGTTTGATGGTTTAGAGAATCTGAAGTGCATCTCAATTCCTGATTCTGAAAATTGTTTTTGGCTTTTCAATCTAATTTCCTCAATATAAAATAGGTTAAGACAATGTTAACATATTTTAGATGACCAAAATTTTATTTTCAAATATACCAAATACAGGGACCTTTGAATAATTTCGTCTTTAAGTGTACCACACAAGGCTTACTGTGACAAAGTCTTCATGTAGGTCCAATTGGTCTAGTTGTTTCTTTGAATGCATTTCCCATGAAGTCATTTCCTGTGTTTGAAAATGACGGCTATCCTTGATGCTAATCAACATTTTGTAAGTGTATTTCACAGTTCATTGTCAATAAATTATTTTCAAAAAAGACAGCTGTCTCAGATGAAAAAATCTTGCATACCTTTTTCGTGAAAGGTCTAATGGAGATTATGTTACCACTGGCACCCATCTTCGATAATGTTTTAACAGAAAAATTACACTTGCAAAAGTATACTTTCAAAAGACTTTTGTTACAAATTAGGTTAGAATCAGCCTTGTGGTTTCAAAGCAGAAGATCTGTAAAAGTCCGATGAATGTTACAAGATGGTCGTCATCTTTGATGTGGTGGTCACTTGCCATACAAATTCTTTAAAAGTGGTCTCCTCAAAAATTGTGACCAATTTTTTTTTCAAATTTGTCTTGTCATTTGAGAGGAGTTCTTTGAATGATTTCCTTAAGAGTTCAATGTTAAGCTGGTGATAATTTTGGATGGGGTACAAACTTGTCAGAAAAATTTGAAAAGGGAACAATTTATTGACATTAAGTTTAATTTCAACTGGACAAGTTGTGTTATAGAAGATCTTCCAATGATCTTCAATGTGTATTTCTATTGGTTCAAATGTGAAACTATACTCCCCGCTGATCAAAAGGTCCAACTGGTACGAAAAGATATGGAGTAAATGTTTATTAGACAAAGTATCTACAAATACATGGTAAAACCAAGCAACGAAACAACGCATTTATTGTTATTCATAATGAAGTCACTATGAAACCTTTTGCAAAAAACGTTCTTCCAAAAGTCCAATTCCGGAACGTTCCGGGTATTAGAATGGCGGGTCAAAGAGGTCAAACGGGGTGAAAATGGCGTCCCGCTGTATGAGGGCAAAGGGAATAAATTCTTCTATCAACATATGAAAGGTGTTTATGATTGGAAAAAAGCCGAACATGTCAACATTTATCCCAGGCGGGTCATTTCCAACCAATTTATTTTAGGCCAAGAAAATAAATAGGAGAATTCCTAGATTACGCTCAACTGACGTCAGGTACCAGTTTCCAGTAGCTTCGGGGTAAGATGTCGACAAGTACCCAAAAATTTGAAAGTGGAATATCGTCTATTAGCTTTGATCATATTTCATAGATATGATTTATAAGACGGCCCTTAGCACTGGTTTTTGTGGAAATGATTGTTTGGCGTCGTACAATGCTACGTTCCTGTTTTTATAACTAATGGTAAAGGATCTTCAACAAACATAAAATACGAGCAGAAAATTAACTTTAGTTCTTACAATCGACATAAATGGGTTTACGCATAAGTTGTTCGCCTATGTTTGCCGCCGGTGGTCATTGGAAAGGAATGCCAATTTCTCAGAGATATTTTGAAAGGGACTATATTCAAGGAACATTTGTTTATAAAGTTAAGTTCAAATCGACCCGGAAGCTTCACATTTTTGCAGAAGGCAACCAAAGACCATTGAAGCCATGTTAAGTTCCTTATTTGTACGGACGTTTGATATAGTGGTTTTTGTCTGAAATTCGCTTTTTGTAAGATTTTTCTTTTCGTCCGAAACTTTTGGGTTTAGTACGTCGCTTTTTTCGAAAATTTTGCTTTATATTAGAAATTTTTGCGTTTTGTCCAACAATTTTGCTTCTTGTCCGATGTTTTGCGTTTAGTCCGTTGTTTTATGCAACTGAGACAGACAATTTTGCCTTTTTGTCCGATTGATATACAAAACAAGTTCAATAATTACAAAACCATCGAAATAATGCACGAGGCTATTCTATGCATGCCAACCATTCACGGAGGACGAGGTAGTGACCTGAAGGATAAATTTTTAAAGGGCCTATGCAAGGACTGTTGTGACCAAGTTTTTTTCTAATCGGCCCAGCTGTTTCAGAGATAATATTGAGTGAAAAGTATACGACGGACGGACGAGGGGCGGAAGACGGGCACTAAGTGATTACAATATTGGGGAAAGTGCTTCTAAGAAACTGAAATTTCACTGTTGCAGAAGTTTCTGAAAGTTTTGAAACCAAACGTGAAAAGTATTATATAGATGTGTTAGTCCTGGTGTTATGTTGGTGATCTTTAGTTTTCAGTTCATACATGTTTTGGTATGTTAGCTAACGGAAATCCTAAAATTTTGCAGAACATCATCTACAAATTCTCAAAATGCATAGCCATGTGCAGAAAACAAATTTACAGTATTATTTTATCTATAAAATCGAAACTGAAA
Organism: Modiolus philippinarum; assembly: GCA_002080025.1. Lineage (NCBI taxonomy): Eukaryota > Metazoa > Mollusca > Bivalvia > Mytilida > Modiolidae > Modiolus > Modiolus philippinarum. The sequence goes on from MJUU01064142.1 coordinate 87,868, forward strand.
TTATGTGTTTGGGTATTATTTTTGCCCTTTTTGAACTAAACTCACTTCACACGAACAAAGGAATAATCCAACCTCATCGGAAGATTGTGTATAATACGTCGGCACCAAAAGAGACATAACTCTGTCAGCATAACATATATATTTTTTCTTTAAGTTTAATTCGCGCACTTCCCGTGAAGGGTTAAATGTTAAATTTTTAAGGTCCCCGCTGGCAGACAACTCGGATTAGGTGTTGACTTGCCGAGTACATTCTAAAGGTGACAATCCGAAAGCTAATGTAACCCAAATGGTTCCGGTTGGGTTTGATTTAAACACATTTATTTTGCTTACAAAATGCAAATGGGATCCAGGAACAAGTTATTACAACTTAGAAAAGTATTCTCCCATGTACAATACAATTACAATGAAAACGTCAATTGTTCAGAGAACAATTGTAAGGTCTTTCCCCGTCAGTGTTATGTTTCGTTTTTTCTTATGTCTTATGACCTTCAACCTGGTACTCAAATTGAAGGTACTCTAATTTAAGGTCTTTTTGAATTGATCACTTATAAATATATATTGATGTTTACTATATTGTTTGTAAGCGTTTAAAAGTTATTCCTATTAGTCCATGGGCTGGAATAACCCCCCGTGCACCCCTCCCAACTTCCGCACCACACCAATTTTTTAAGTCCGCATACATCCCCTCTTCAAAATAAAACATGTTAACACGAGCATAACCTCCACGCACTATGGGAATTTGGCCCATTTTTAGACCCATCTACAGAAATTTTGGAAAATTTCGTTTTAAGTTAAAGTTTTTCTTTCATTTGCTTCAAAATGTTGACAAAATGCTTTCAAGTTATAAAAACGAGGTATCAAATGATTGCTTATTGTATGAGCTTTACAAAGAACCCAAGTTTTTACAATTTTCATGCCCTAAACGTTCTATAGCGCAATTAAACGTACCCCTACCCCAATGAAATGTTGACGAAAAAACTGATATTTTCATTGAAATTGCGTAAGTTTGATGG
>MJUU01064145.1:2896-22826 GCA_002080025.1 Modiolus philippinarum
ATAGATTTTACAAAACAGACGACGCCGAGAGTTTTGTACCCAAAAACCACAGTTTCAGATATAGTATTGTATAAACACTTCAGATAAAGATATAAAATAAAATTCTTTCAAAAAATGTTCTTAGATTTTAACTGATTTAAAATACACAGAGCACATATAAGTCTGTGCTATCAACATTGAGACAAACGCGAAACTGGAGAAATCCTCGTCCCCATAACAACATAGACTGTTGATCAAGTACTACTAACTAGTATTTCCAGTTTTTAATTTCACGCAATAAGTTTTTTCTTCCTATTGTTTTTGTATGATCGATTTGACCTTTCAGTTTTGACTCTATGAGATCTCCTTGTAAAGTTATTTTCCGCATGCTATTTTCCGGGGGGAGGGACATATGCTGATTTCACCCCCTGGAAATTCAGCATGTTCTCACCTTTCTCAAATACGGAATACGATGGGAAATCAGATCAAAGCCACTTTTCTCTTTTAAACTTAAAATATGAAAATTTCCCCCCTAATATTAGCGCTGAAGCGTCACTTTCTTAAAGTTTATTAAAAAAAGAACCCTCCCAAAATGAAATAAAAAATGTCTAAAAATGACTTGTAAGTAAATAATAAAACCCTAAACATTTCAAAAGAAAAAAACAACAACAAACAAACAAACAAACAAACCAATGTCACCTACAGGAAGATGTTTACAGACCTTAAGAATCTTCAAAATGTGAGATTAATTAAACAAGGGATTCTCCAGTCAGAGTTCGAAAATTGATGATGCAGGTCCTCTTAAGCTTCATAGGGAAATTGTTATTTCACCAAAACTATACAGATTTTCAATAACTCAACAAAGATTTAAGGAAATTGATCAATAGTTTCTGATGTTGATACATGTTGTTTAAATATTTCATAATTTTCAGTACATTCTTAAATACATTGGAGTACATTTGCCATTTTGTTATTGTTATAACCCCCCTCCCCATTTGTTAATAGTGATATTGGTTGAAGATATGACAAGACATTGAGTTTCTTCAAAGGAATCCATGTTCATATAATATACGGAAAAAAGGAGTATAAGAATGAATAGTATGTCTACTATTGCTCTTGCAGGTTGTTGAAAATGCACATGTTTTTTCGTCAATTGATTCGCTAAATTAAGCATCAAAGTAATTATATAATTTAAATACCTACATTTCTTACGTAATACTATACATGATACTAAGACCAACGCTAGAATTTCTCAGTACTCATCAACTCTTTTTTACCAACATAAAGTTAACGTTTTGCTGCACATAATTGCAAAACAGCTATCTTAGAAATTAGTAACAATGTTTTGAGAATGTTAATTGCTTCATTTGTTCGCCCTTTCTAATTCTTATATTAACCATAATCCACTTTTTAAATATTTTGTTGGACGTTTGAAAGCATCTCTAGAATCTGTGATTCCTTCAGAAGTTCCGTCAATGCTGTCATGTACACCGGGTTGTACAACAAATAAATTAAGAAAAAGAAAGCAAATTTCTTATTTCGTGCATCAGTTACTTTAATAAATTAGTGTCTAGAATTGCAGGCTGAAAAAATCTCATAATTTTTCCACAACTTGACATTTGTTTATTACTTCAAAAGCATTCCGAGTAGTAACCTGTGTTATGTAAGTCTGGTACCCCTGCTTTTTTAATTTGATTAGTTTTTTTCTGAAAGAGAAGAAATAGCATATTAGTGATAAAATGCATGAAATAGAATCATGAGATTAGCGGACGTAATCTATGTGCTTTTCCATAAGCCATCATTTACTAGCCCACGAGGTTATCACAGGAGAGATTGCGACCTTAGATGGCCGCAGAATGTACCTCTAAAGGGACGACCATTTGATTTTCAAGGGAAGGCTTGGGCGATTTTGCCTAGAAAATTTAATTATTTTCATGAAAATCTCGAACAAATTAGTTATTTTCACCAATGTCGCCTCAGATTCCTTTTTTGCAACAAAAATGTATTCTTCAAATCAAAACTGAATTTTCTATTTTCATGAGAAGTAGGATTAGAATATTTATTTTCACTGGCACCAGGATTAAATTAATTATTTACAAACACCCAAGCACCCCCCCCCGGAAAATCAAATGGTTGTCCCCTAATAATCATAGAATGTATACTGCGTCATTAGAGAATGTACCCTATCCATGCCTAGCCGTCATAGTTATCATATGAAAAAGAAAGGAAATGGGGTAAATGTCAAGGAGACAACATCCTATATTCAGAATATTTACAGTATAATTGGTAAAATGAAACCCCACCGCTCGATCCCTATTCCTGTAAGGATGTTATAAAATGTAGACGACTTTATGACTATAGAAAAGTAAAGAAAGAGGTTGTGAGGTTGTGACTTTGCATTATGAGTGCTTTCCACCTTTTAGATCACCATGCTATATCTATTACATTTCGGTAAATAATATTCGATGTGTAGTTGCATTTGTATGGGTACAATTCAGATCCGGATTTGATTTATGGTACCAACCCATGAGTGATGCATGAGTGATCATGTTAAGTTTTTACAAGTAGTCCTAGACTTGATATTTGACAAGCAGTTGGGTCTTTGAGAGTTTATTCAAACTTCGCACCCAGTTGGTGGTCTGATCGCTCAGTCAGACATAACGTTAATTTTTTCTCAAGCAGTTCCACAGCCTGTTCAAGTCCTAGTAACTTGACAATTGACATGCAAATGCCTCTTAATGAGTGTAGTCCAACATATTCCAATTTCATGCACATCGGTGGCCCCAGTCCTTCAACCATGCATGAATGAAAACATGAAAATTTCTGAAGCAATAAGTGCAACCTGAACTACCGGTAGTAGTTCTGGTACACGAAATTTGATATGTAAAATGTTGCGTTTATATGAGTTTATCCTGGATGATGGCACTACCTTCTCATCATCTATCTTTAAAGCTAAGATTTCGTTATGATGTCTGCTGTTGTAGATCAATGGGCTGTTTTGACATATACCGTATCAACATTTTTTTATTTTGTACCTTATCTAAAATGGCCACCAGCGGAAAACATAGCTTAAAATGGGCAAAGTGTAAAATATGGACTGGACTGTACTGGACTAGACTTATGGACTGGATTCATGAACTTTACTAATACAAATTATGGTTCAACTTTGGTTTTTATACACTTTTGGTTGTTGTAGATTATTTACATAATATGTCATAAATGTCAATTTTGATAGGTTAGAAAACAATAAATGAATTAGTTTATCAACATTTTAGATATTGAGACAATATTCCCTCAAGACTGATAAGGCAGATTTGCACTGACAAATGAACAATAAAACACATAAGGAGGTCAGAATTTAATAGAATGTTAACATTATGAAACCAGATGTAATCCATATAATTGGTATATTTAAAAATTAAAAAATGTGTGTATTTTGACAATCTCTGATAGTGGTAAACTTATATACATTAATAAAAGTTGACTGCATAACAAAGAAATCATCCAATTTTTGCGAAAAAAAAAACAAAAAACAAAAACAACTTCTTTTTATCAACGGGTATTCAATTTGTTAATTTGTTTTCCATATGGTCAGAAACATGCATGATTCATGCCTAAAAAGAAGGCGGTTGAATATTGGATCAATTATCCTAAACATTTGGTCAGAAACACGATCCATGCATAAAGAGCAGTCGGGTGGATGTTGGATCAATTATCGTAAACATTAGGTCAGATACACGATCCATGACTAAAAAGATGACGGATGGATATTGGATAAATTATTCTTAACAATAAAATATATAAATGGGTCGATTTTTGTTGTTGTTGAAGGCACTATATGAAAATAGGGGGGTATATTCAAAATATCAGTGGCAGGTCTGTATCCAAATCTACATGAAGTGACCCCCTCCTGTGAAGTAAAACAATGTGAAATCGTCATTAAAATACAAAGCTACTTACGTATTTTGTTCCTAAATGCAGCGCAAATAGAACTTCAACATTCCCAAGACAAAACAAAAAAAAATGTTCAAATCCGATGGAAGATAATAATAATAAAAAAAAAACAATTCTAAGGCATCAGTATCAACATCAAAACAGCTTTGAATGGAGTTCTACGTAACAGGGGTATTTTAATACTTAAATTAGTGAAGTTGTGGTGGAACACAAAATACAGTTTTTTGGTTTCTCAAATATTTAGCCTTCAGCACAACTGATGAGACATTGTTTGTTGAATCGCATATTGTGTATCTGTATCATGAATATATTCCACGGTTGAAAAAACTAAAACTCATCTTGTACAGCTCACATTTTCAAGCTTTACATTAATTGTTTCCGATTGCATCACAAAATATTAAAAATATTGAATCGAAATGTTATTGTTGTATAATTCCATCTGCTATTGCAACGTCCAATTTTAAAACGTTCCGTGGAATAATAATGCAGTGTATGGGGACGTCAAATTCAGTGAAAATATTGTTTTGAGTTGAAAGGAAATAAAAGTAATTTTGGAGGAGTTTATGGATGTGTAAGCGCATCCGTTCACGCACAAACTTAAAATAAAGTCCTTTGGACTTTATTTGGTTTGTGAATGAGTTAGTCGCGTTTAACACATCGATAAACTCCTCCAAACCTGTATCATTTATTTCAAGGACGAAATTTGGTTTTACAAGGAAAACAAATATAAAAATTGAACGCCCATTGATCAAAAGTATATATATAGTTTTTTTTCAGCAAAAATTGGAGGATTTCTTTGTTATGCGGTCAATTCTTACCAATATATATAATTTTACCACTGTAAGAGATTGTCAACATATACATTTTTTTTTAATTTTTATTTCAGAGTAAAATATACCAGTTATTGTTTATTTGTCAGTGCAGAGCTGCCTTATCAGTCTTGAGAGGAATGTTGTCTCATTATCTAAAATTTTGATAAACTAATTCATTTATTGTTTTCTAACCTATCAAAATTGGCACTTATGACAAACACTTAATGACAATATTATGTAAATAATCTACAACAAACCAAAGCCTATTAAAAAAACCAAGTTGAACCATAATTTTTATTAATAAAGTTCATGAGTCCAGTCCACAAGTCCAGCCCAAGAGTCCAGTCCATGAGTTCAGTCCAGTCCAGTCCAAATTTTACACTTTGCCCTTAAAATGGGACCATATTTTAAACCACTTCTGTCAGATTGTACAATTTCTGGTTATTAAACGACATCTATAGCCTTTTTATTGATATTTATTAATAACAACGACAAGGTCAAGAAGTAGTAAACTGGGCTATTAACGACGTGTTTTTAAGTAAGCACACGTAGTGCATATAGCTTCACTACTTCTTGACCTTGAGAAAGACTGAACGTCACTACTCCATGACCTTGAGAAAGACTGAACGTCACTACTCCTTGACCTTGAGAAAGACTGAACGTCACTACTCCTTGACCTTTGGAAAAAAAGAACAATCGAAAATTTTGTCCGGTATTTTTGTTTTCAACAAAACCACCACATTTTTGAAATCTCACATGAGTTGGTAGAAGTGGATGGTCAGTTTATCAAAGGTTAGCTTGCGTCACTCTTAATTAACACAGAACAGAGGCCCTCGAAAATGCTTTCGTCCTGAGCACATCGAGAAAACTTATCCAGAGCTGGCAACAAGCGTGGATTGAGGCGTAGCCGAGCGATGCACGATTAAGAGAGCCCTTCTACGACTTATGCACTTTCAGCTCATCAATAATTGGGACCGAAAGCTGATGTAGCTGAGCCTTCTCACCTTAGAAGTTTTTCGGTCATATTATAGGAGCACGGACAATCTGGAAGTTGTAGGTTTTGGCTAGTCACACGGTGTCTCGATACTTCTTTTGACTCTAAAAGTCAGGGAAAGAACCATAGTTCCAGTTGCACAGGTGAGAGAACCTTGCCCGCTTAGTGCAGCTCTCATAGTACCACTAGTTAACAACAGACTATTCGCGGAAAAAACACCTAGGACAATGGAGACGACCTTATCCAAACGGTAGTAGATATTCAAGGCATGCTGTTATCCCTGGATTTTTTAAGGTGAGCTCTTCCTCATCACGAATTGTATTTATGTATTTAGTAGTACGCTTCACGGAACAGCCCATTAGCCGGATAATGCGGACAGTGGATGGTTTGAGGTAGAGACCAATGCTGCTTGGTTTCACCGTTCAAACGCACCAACCATGCCTTAAGTATATGTATAACCCTGATCTGATGACCTTGGAGATGGCAGTACTACTCAAATTACTAAAACGTCTAAAGTCAAGGCCGGTAAATTGTCTTGGCCACTACGAGAAGAGCTCTCATAGCCAGGCCGGCTAAAAAGGTTAAGAAACCACCATCCTTCTGCACGTTCTCCAACTGGTTGACGCTCATCTCTAGATTCATGCACCCAGAGACTTCTTGTAGGAGCTTGGTGATCTTTTGGACCTTTCGGATGAATGGTAAGCATTTGCTCTTAAGGCATAGTAACTGAGGTTTGAGTAGAACAATGGTGACCGGGCAAAACATTTTGGCAACCCTCTGTAGTTTTCCAGCTTGGCTTTTCGTCAAGTTAAAACCTTGTGCTCCTCATAGGTCAATGGGGCAACTGTCTGGATAGCAGAGATACGTTTGCATGCAATTCATAGTATGTAGTCGAGAATCTTCATACTAGGATCGACACCTAAGAAGAATCTGAAGATGGTCGACTGGTGGTAGCAATTGGCGTAACTATCATGGATAATGTCGGTGTTCATCATGATATTATTCATGTTGATGATGTTGATGTTACCTTCACCCTCGCTGTAGCCGTTGGTGGACCTGTTATGAGTGTATACCTTGCGATCGACCCCCAGCAGAGCGTTGATACTGCTGTCAAAATCGGAAACCACTTGATAGATAGTAGCTCGGATGAACGTTGCTCTCACAGTAGCACGATTGGTAATGACGATGATCTTATTTCAATGCGTTTTGAAGTTCACCTGTCGCTGAATCTTATCGCTGATGTCGTAAATTCCATACAAAACAGGTGCTAGTGGTGATGTGAACCTGATGCAGTTGTTGTTTGGTTATAAGCGAACGGAGATGTCGGCGATCCGCTTCAACAACGAATTGTCCATTTTTCCATAGGTGTTAGCGTAGCTGCTAGCATTTGCTTTCATTCTTCCAGGGCGTCGATGTGCCTTGCAGGTTAATGGCCATCAGTAAGACCGTTGCGGGATAAATGGCAAATAATACTAGTAGTTGCATATGAATCTTATCCATTTCTGTACTGCGGAGCTCAGCTTTAGAATTAAATACGATATTAATTTTCCGGCACAAGATTTGAACTGGAGAATCTTGTCGGAGATCACCAGTGGGAATACTTTGGTGGCGGCAAGCACGTTGTAAACGAATTCTGCAAGGATCTGAATGTCCATGGTTGATTCTCTCAACTGCTCAGACTTGAGACTCACATCGATGACAGAGAGGGGATACAGATGAAGACGGAGGGTTTGATGTCGCCATTGCCAAGTAGGCGCTTCATGCCGTGGAAATTTTTGGGGAAGTCTGCATACTACCTAAACACTCTGGCAACCTTGATCTGATTGAAACTGGCATTGTAGCCTCTAGCGGGAGAGTGTGATATAGATGTTTCGAAACCGACAGTGGTCATACACGTGTGTCTGATAATTGGAAGGAGGCAGTTATCTGTCCGCTTTTGACAGCCAGGCGCCAGTTTAACTGAGAAGTAGTCTGGGGGACGGCTATAGAATCTTACGGTCTCATGCAAAATCCACTGTCGATCTATCGGATTTGTCGCTGATAGTCTTTTACAATTTCAGCTTCCATTTATTTGAGGGCTGACGTAAGTAGAGGAACAAATCAGGAGACTTTGCTCAAGACCACTTTTGCCACATCTTTGAAAGCAGAAGATCTTGGCACCGTGTTGGTAAACGAATCGCGTAACAGGGAGAGATCGTGTTTGAATCCTTATACAATCTTGCTGTGGTTGGCGGCAAAACCAAAACGTGCTTGAGAAGAATCGTAATTCAGAACGACCACTTACTAGAGGGATTTGAGGGCGATGTATCCTTGTCGCGCTGCAAATACAGTGTTGTCTGAATCAGCCGTCGAAAATTTGAACTATAACTGGTTTAATCCTTTGAGCCTGTGGCAGATTCCAGAGAGAGAAATATTACACCGTTATGGTAAACGTCACCAAATCTGCGTCGGCGACCTTAGGGTTCGTATTCGTCGACCTGACCCTCCTGAGGACTTTCATCGAATGTCAATCCTTTGGTGATGGTAAGCATTTCAACGAATGAGTATTTATTATAGCGGTGCATAAAGTTGTTAATGATGGTGATGCCAACGAATTGTTAAACCGGATTTACTGTTATGGGTCTTTTGGTGTTGTTTGGAACCGTAATGGAAACTTGCTGCGGTGCGCTACTTTTTCCCTTTTCTTTTCTACTTATTTGCATTCGTAGTAGCCATAACGGCTCTAGCCCCTTCCTTGTTTGCCTAGGAGGTAAACAATCGACCAAGTAACTTGGCGGCAGTGTCTAACAAATCTCGACCACCATACTTCAGTTTGTAACTTTAGTTGATCATGACACCACCATGGTTAGAATTTGCCTGTCGTCTTTGATGGCGGTGACCTTTTCGTGGATGGTGTACAATTCAAAGGAACCTCTTGCCTGTGAGAACTCATGGTGATGAAGCGCCCCGGCTCGTTCACTCCCGACTAACTGGTGACCTATGGCGACATCTAGCGAGCATCTTGTGTAATATACCATTAAGGATATTATGTTTTATCGTGAACAGAAGCTATAATCGAAGGACTCACATCTAAAAGCAAGACAAGTTTGGGATTGGGTTATTCTTGGTGTTTCTGACAAAAGACATTGATCGTTTTGTTGGATTGCCCGGATATGTTTGCCATTGCCTATTGATCGATGACTAATGCAGTGCGCTGGGTTTTTAGGGGATTTCATTCGTGTCCTGCATTTTCTTCACCGGATGACATGGGACCGAAAACTGATGCTTTGTTTTGGTCGTTTTAACCTGGAGATGGGATGTTGTCTCCTTGACATTTACCCCATTTCCTTTCTTTTTCATATTGATGACACACTATATTGTGGATGCAGTTGTTAAGGTGTATATCAGTTTTGACGTACTAGTGCTTGAAAGAATTTCTCATATGGATGCACTGTCATACTTTAAAATTTTGGTATTTTTATTTTTTTGTAATATTAAATTGTTATTCTGACCATCTGTTTTTTGTGTTCACAATCTCATGGTTTTATTATGCCAAGTTTTTTTTTTTTTACTTTTGACGCGAGTCTCCTTTGGTTGTTTAAATGTTGTTGTTGTCTTCTGTTAGTTTTTTGTCGGACAACGGATTGTAAAAGCACTTTGCCAGTTAATTTATGTTTGTTGACAATCCCGCATTCATGGTTGCTCGACAATTAGCAATGAATTCCGCTCGAACCGGCGCTAGGTGCCCTCCGAAACTCGAACCCGGACTTGAGCTCACTGTTGAAGGCCTCGTGGTAACTTCAATCACAATTTTAAAAGCGTTGCTTTGTTTTACCGTGTTTTTGTACAGACTTTATCTCATGTGTATTTACTCCATATCCCTTCATCGCTTTTCTTAAAAACAGAGGCGAATATGATTGAGTCATCCATTGGTTTCAGTAACGTCGTTTTGCTCTAGTCCGATTTGCTGATGATAAGGCCCATGATTGACTGCTGAGGGAAGAGAAAGTGATGAATCGTGAATGCAATGTCATTGTAGGAAATGTCTTAAATGTCCATTTATTTAAAAAGAGCAAAAAACTTTTGCACTTAATGCCGAAGGCTTGGGGAGATTCTTGGTACTAGATTTGGCCTCCCATTTCAATATTTTTGGTAATGAGTACTTCGTTTTGACTAATTAATTTGATTCTAATGTTGCTGATGAGAGGTTATCGTTTTGACTAATTAATTTGATTCTAATGTTGCTGATGAGAGGTTATTCATTGAAACAAGTGTACAGCATAACGAAATTAACTATTTATTATGCCACTTGAGTATTTTTGTATTTTGTGTGCAACCAAGAACTGACAGTTGATGAGTGTTTCCGGTGCAGGACTCATAAACATGTTGATCAATCCGATGCCTGTTGAAATGTATCTTCATGACCACGATTTTACCATACTAGGGGCCAACCTGTGCAAGCGTTTGAACGGTAATGGTGCTCCCAAGGTCTAGTCGAAATCCATCAACCGAGTCGATTAAGAAGCCTACCTGTACCATTATGCTCTCTGCTATGTCAGGCACAGGGATACTGTTGCCCGCAACCTCATTGCTAACCTTGCACGACACAATGCCACACACCACTGTAAACGATTAATTGGACAGTAGCGTCGTCAAACCCTTAATTACCAAATACAATGTGGACTGGGATTAAGGGAAAAGGTTTATCGATGAGCCAGCGGAGGAATTGCACAAGTCAGTTAGACGCAAATTTCAGAAGAAGCAGGTGGTGATGGGTAGATTTGATAAAATCTGGGCAACCAATCTTGTTTATATGATTGTCCACAGCATCATCGATATCTTCTTATGCTGGGTTAAAGCCGCTCTAGGCCAAGGAGAAGACTTCGGTGCAGTAAACGTTTCGGATCATCTTCAAAAATCGCAAAAGCTGTTAACCAATAAGGACACAAAGTTCTAAAACGAGCAGGCGAAGAATCTACTACAGAAGCAAGGTATCGATCTGTACTCTAGAAAAAAGTCAAACGTAGTTGAGCACTGGAATCACACCGCGAAATAGTACTTCTCAGCCATTTCCACGCACACCTATCCTGAACGATCTGGTCTACTTCACATCAAAACAACCGTCCCAGCGTCCCAGTAAGATACAAAATCACCGTGTGCCAAAAGCAACACGAGGGAGAAGTCTTCCGTAATCTTTATGATGATCTACCACTCGTGAAACCGCCGAGATTTCATGTTACGAAAACGTCCAAATCATCATCATCAAGAAGAGCACATATGACAAGGGACACGAACCGCGATGAACCGAGGGCGTGTTCACCGTGTCCCAGGTCTTTGGTACGTAGTCGCCACCTATCGCCTCAAGAACTTCTACGACGAGGAGATCCAGGGATCCTTCTATGGACCCGGAATGTCTTTCGCATCGAGTTCTTTTGGTGGTGTAAAGGAAGTGACCGGTAACTTCTGGATCGATCTACTAATTTAATAATCTATAATAAACCCATCGAGAGAGAGACCAAAAAGGCTATGGTGGATCAGGACATGCACGATGCATTCGACAATAGGATCGACCGGTGATAGTAAATCGCTTCGACCTACTTAAGTGGACTTTTCTAGCACTTCCATCATGGCCTACATCTTTGCTGCTAGCTCTTGCTAGTAAATGACATACTAGTACTTTCCCTTGGTCATTGACTCGTCTTTATTAGTGCCATCTGGGAAATTGCGGATCACTTGCCCATGTCCGGTCAACTACAATATTTCGAGATATTGAAATATGGGCCTGCGGTGGACCTTCGTCAAACTTATCCATTTATTTACAGCAAGAAGACGAAGTCTTTGGGTCCAAAACAGTCGCCATCAGCTGCAGCACGTGCAAATGAATGTGTCAAGACAAGACCAGAAAAGTCAACACAGTGCCCCCCACGCCGCTGGAATTCATCGGTGTTGTATCGAATCTCGGACCGCAAATAGTCTTTCATCTCCCGAGGGTTGTGGAAGGCCGCATTAGTCAAAGTATGTATAGTCCTCTACGCTTCTACCAGCAGTTTCTGAGCCATCGTGGTCCATAATGTCACATTGGATCGTGTGTGGGAATGGCGTAATGTATTTCGCATGGATACTCCTCTGAATCGAAGGACCGAGACAGCTTCTTAGAGCTTTACATTCGAGATGGACCTGTGTGGGGGAGTTCAGATGGTGCATACATATGCTGCTCATTTATTTAGATTCAGTGGTGACCGTGTGTGAAAGGGAATGCCTATGAGATGAGTTGCTTATAATGCTTGGTCGAAAGTGCCATCTTGTTCACCTCCTGGTTGAAGATGTGATACAGATGGCTTCGAATGATATTCATCAACTTGTTGTCAAGGCATTGCTTTGGGTCTGTGTTGCAATGTCCTTGTGAAAGTGTGCGGTCTCGATCTCGTAGGCCAAGCTGTCGGTTACCGCGAATAACAGCCTGGCGTCGTTGCCGTACACCGACTTCACGTAATAGTAGTGGAAGTAGTATATCAGAGTCTTTGAGATATCAAAGATGCAACTTTTAGGAAAGTTGGGCTTGTCGAACTTAGTCTTCTTCATATAGATCGCTACAAGGTTCTTGGTGAAGATCGACGACCCGGTTAACAAAATTAAGCTTGGCCACAAATTTCAATGCCTGATGATTCTCCGCAGCCACAAGCCTGGTGCCGAGCCATGGATTTTCTGCTTGTCCTTGCCTAAGATGGAGGTATTCGTCAGCCTTTAGAAGTCTCCGAAATCGGTCTTGACCAATGCTCGGATTCCTGTGTTCAAGTCGATGTTCTCCTTGAGACAGGGAGACTGCCGAAACATAATGATGCAGGACCCTCGGTCAGTATCATACACATGAATAGATAAAGCTTTAGATTTCCGTAGTGAACCGCGTATTTATCAGTTTTTAACAGTTTTGCAGTGTTGGAATGAGCATGTGCAATCTGTTGATCTCTGTTTTATTGCTGTTATTGTGCAACATTGTGGGTATCGTTTAATTCTTGTGGGTACTCAATATCGCATTCCACCAAGGCGTCACACTCACAACCGTCGGAAAACTTCAAGTTGATAGACTCCTCTGTATCTTCCCGCTGGAATTCTTCTGTTGGAGGGAAATGCGCCATCGTTCATCCGTACAGGTTGTTGGCATCAAGGTACCTCATAGTTTTGGTTTGCTGTGAGACATCTTAGCTATCCGTAAAGTGGTTGTTAGGTTTGTCGTAGCTGTGAAATCATAGCAACTATTCATGGATTGAATTCTCAAACATGAGGATCATGTCGGGGTCTGAAAAGAGTTCAAACCTGGTCCACGAAGTTTTTTAGTACTGCGTCGTAGGCAAGGCATGGAAAGGTGTAGTACACAGTTTATCAAGACACAAGTTCATAGTGTCCGCTAGCAGTAATACATCGGTATTTAGATATATGTTGTATTAGTCACGAAGTGTCTTGCATTCAAAGGCTTGATCTGAGCGTGTGAATACTAAAAGTCGTCATTGCTGATATGATTCCAAGTCATCTTGTTATAAAAGTAATCTTTGGTTGATAGCTGGGGTTCCTGCAACCTCAAATGACCGTCCATGAAGACGTCCATCTTTAGTCTGAGATTAGCGTCATGCATTGAGTCCTTTCTACTATGTGCATACGTTTTCAATATACTGTGGTTGACCTTGAAGAAAGTCTCTATATCATGAGCTTTTGAAGACTCAACCAAGTCTGTATTCTGTTCTTCTCCGTCACCTTGATCTCCTCTTCAGCGGAGGAGATTTCAGGTCATCCTCTACCAGCTTGGTCAAGTCATCACGCGTCAGCCTCGCGTAGCCAAGAAAGAGGACGTTTTTTTTACCAGACTGAGTGCTTTCGGTTAGTTTTTGGTAAACACCTCCCGACGATCAAACTTTTGATAGGTTTTGTCCTGGATCATCTTCACCAATGAATAATTGTTCCTCTCGCTTTATCCTGTCAGCCTAGATTCATGGGTGATGCTTATAGGAATTCCTTTTTGGCCCTCGACAACTACCAACTTATCCCCAATCAGAACATCATTCTCGGTTTCCCATGTTGTGGAGTGCTTTCTGTGTCTCCAGTACAGACTGTTGGCGACGGTAATGTTCTTGCATGTTCCGTTCTTCTGCTTTAGTTCCACGTGTACTTCTTGCTGGCTTTCAAAACGCTGTTTCATCTGTTCCGACCACAGTGGTGGTTTCATCTGAGCCATCTTTGAGTCGTAGCAATAGGTCTCCTGCTTAGTATCCGTAGCGTGATCTGTAGTCTGAATAATCCCCTGTTCATTGTCAAGCAGTCTGGTTTTCGGCTAATTACTCTTCGTAAGCATCCATATTTATACCAGTGGATTCCATCCCTGTACTAAAATTTCTCAAGGCGACTCCCATCTTCTTCAAGATTGCCATTGTTATTTATTATAGGGATAGACGCTTTTGGGTTGTATTTTAGCAAGGGCTTGTGGTGAATTTTCCACTGAATCGATCTTTTGGCACTACTTTGAAGAACAAAAAAATCTCAGAGCCAAAAATAAATCATTGCATTTCATGTCCTGTCGTTCAAATTATGATTATCTGTTAGGTCTTGAATAAAACTTTTTCAATGCATAAAATTTTGCAATTACACAATTTATTTAGACTGTTTTTTTTTTTCGTGTGCTGTATGTTTTACTTTATCATAGACATTACGGTTTACTTGTAAAAAGCCTGGTCATCTTTCATTTATATAATAAACTCTTTGAAGTTGTGTACTTATGTACCAGATATTTTTGAGACGTGTGATTCAGTGCGATATCTGTTAAAAATATACATTTTTACATGTTTTCAGATTTCAAACTGAGATAAAATTTTATCATTTTAAATCCAGTTGAAAATTATTTTAATTTAATATGAAGCCGATGACAAGGAATGTTGCTTTTTACAGACGAAACCCAGACGCTGTGGCGCTTGAAATATATGTGACCAAGGACGCATAATGAGATATATATGTCCTTGGTATGACTAAAATAGCACTTAATTAAGCATCGTTGGTATATACACGTATCATGGAGCAAGTATACGTATATGATTTATTTCCAATCAAGGGTCCATATAGAGCATATATGATTAAACAAAGAATTCCACTCCTCACTCACAAACATTTCTCTCGCACTGTTTTAATTCATACTGATTGTGATTGATTATGAACAATATGCAATGAACACGCAAAGAAGTGGAATCATATTGTAGCTGGAAAATAGAACTACCGTGTCAGACACCAAAGACGACTATTCAACCGGACCCTAAAAAATATGGCTTGATTTTTTTCTAACATTGAAGAATTTAATGATGTTCGCTGGTCAATTTTAGAATAACAAGGATTCATTTAGAAGTGATTTTAGTAGAAAATTGAAAAAGGAGTGATTTAAGCGAAAAAAAGATATGGTACAGCTGGGACTAATCATTAGTCCCAGGGTACAGATGCCTTTTTTGACTAAATAAAAAAAAACGGGAAACTGAATTCTTAATTGGTTTAACCAGAGACATATAATTATATGTCTCTGGTTTAACATGAACAATGTTCATTCGTTAATGAGTGTAACAAAATAACTACTAAAAGATGTATAAACTGGGACTAATATATATTAGTCCCAGGTATAAATGAAAAAAATGGGGGTTCACCTGGCAAAGGAGTATCAAACTTTAAATGGAGGAAACCAGAAAAGTCCGAAATTCTGACAGAAATACAAAAACATGACCAGTGAACATCGGGTCAGTGATTAAGATTAGCATAAGTATGGAAAGATTCATGGATTGTCTACGGGATTGTGATACTTGAAATAGCTTTTCTCGGGGTGTAATACTTAATTTTATCTTCTCTAACAAAACAGGAAGTGAAATGATTGTTTGCCGCGAATATTTCTTCTGCTGAAAAAAAAATGAAAAATAATACTAAACAGAGTTCACAGCAAAAATTAGCATACAACAACAACAACGATGTTCAGTTTAAAGAGGGTGCAATTGTTCGGATAAAGCTTGAGAATATTTTGTAAGTCCAGTGAGCCAGTAGACTGACGTTGCCACCTTTGACCTGTGGCAGTTGTGCATGTTGTGAAAATA
Organism: Modiolus philippinarum; assembly: GCA_002080025.1. Lineage (NCBI taxonomy): Eukaryota > Metazoa > Mollusca > Bivalvia > Mytilida > Modiolidae > Modiolus > Modiolus philippinarum. Next base: position 18,724 of record MJUU01064145.1, read on the forward strand.
GATACGATAACGTAACCCTCACTCCACTACGTTACCATGAGGGTAACGACTTGGTCCCATTACCCAAAATAATGGTTTTTATCGGGTACATCGAATCACCGAAAACACCGGATTAAACACCGAAAACACCACTAGAAATTGCGAAAACACCCTTTAATCATTAAATTTCTTATATACTTAATGGTTTGTATTGTTTTTGTTCAATTTTTTTCATGAATTTTTTTACTTGGGACAATTTTGATATTGTACACTCAAATCCTTCGTTATCCAATATGGCGGACATCAAATAAAGAGAGGTAACTCCTGTCAATAACACAACAGGTAAGTTAATCATATAAGGAACAGTATACGAAATATACTAGTAATTAAAAACGATGGTTACTCTGCACTTAACATGCTTTTAATTGTCAAGATTTTAATCTTGGCTGCATTACCCATCACCAAAAAAGAAAAAAATAACATATGTACATATTTACAACAACTGAAAAAAAGATAAGTTTTATAAAGAATAAAAAATATTTCTATAAGTTTTTTTACATACTGAAATATTTATTATTTGAAAAAAAGAAAAACAGATTGCCGATTTTTTTATTTAACTATATTTTTTGTATCTTAAATTATTGTAAAATTTGTCTAATATTATACCAAAAATAAAATTTAAATATTAAAATAATTGACTCTTTTTAGTTTTCAATTAGTCTTAGGAGATAAAACCTTCAGTTCATTTACTTATCGTGTTAATAAACCAACTTAGTGCCTTTCTCAAAGCGACTATGAAGGCTAGGTAGCCTTCACCCGTGAAGTGAACACCATCTCTCGGATCCTCGTACTCTGAGGGGTATACATTCACAGGTTAAAAAAATAAACAGAATATAGATTAACAGCCTTGTTTTTTCAAAAGTTTGTTTGTTTTCTGCTCCTGTCTATGTGTTCCCCCGGACTAATGAATCTTGGATTCGGATGTTTCAAAATAGACATAAACCAAACCGCTACACCTATCGAAAGACAGGCATCAATGAAAGTATCTACCTCTGCTTCAAAACTGGTTTCGTCAAAATAGACACCACTACAATCATTACCACCAATTCAGCATATGACCACATTAGGGTTATAGTGTACAAACAGGCCGGTGTTAATTGCCGAGGTGAGTGTTTTGAAGGTGCCACCAGAATAGCCATGCAGTTGAACCGCTGTTTTTACGGGCATAAATAGAAGTGTTCTCCCATTGATGGGGTTTGCTCCTATTCTTACACAAAAGTCTCTCTACAAAGCTATGCCCGAGCACTAGAGTTCAACATTTTTTTTGTATTTGTTAAACTAAGTTATGTATTGTAAAAATTCATTCAGATGTTTTTTTTCAAAGTTGGCTTTCTAATTCAGAAAACTACATCATATATTCATATGTACACATAATACACATCCTGTCTTTGAAATGCAATAAAATCAAAAGGCATACTTTTTAAATCACCGATAATTACTTTATTACAATTTGACATATATGATGTTTTGATGGCGATTAACAAGTGACAACTATTGATCTCTTGCCTTGTTAATGGGACATGAGATAAGTTTTCCCTCCCCATTATACCTTTTCAATCATCAATAATTAAATTAGTAAACTTCCTTTGACACATCTATGGAATGTTTAATTTGTTTAGATAGCAATAAATAAGGGACAAGTACTGATTTCATGTAAAGCCTTGTTAAATTAATTTAGTGATTGTTGGAGTTATTCAACAACCGTAAAATATAAAACAATAAATAATGAAATATTGAAACTATTATTAGGTCAACCATTGATTTGTATTACTGTATTATAAATCTATGGGTCAACTTTATAAATATAATTTTTGATGAAACATCAGTCAAAGAGCTTAACATATAAATATAAACAGAGACATATAATTAAATTAAATTATAATGTAATTATATGTCTCTGATATAAAACAAGAAATACTTTTTTTTTTCATTTCTTTGAAGTTTATGAGAAAGTTTTGAGAAAATAAACTGTATAAACAGAGACAATCTTCAAAAAAAATATTCTTTAATCCTTACCATGATTGCTAATTTGTTAAATAATAAAAGTTAAATTAGAAATAATTATCATTTAACACCTATCTGATTGCATTCATCAATAAATAATAAACTTAACACTCAATTTTCATCTTAATTAATTGTTTAAATTTTATGGACATAATAAGATAATCTAAACAAATCTTACACACAAATTAATTATTAATCAAGTATTATATATCTAATTTTCTCCTCACAAACAATAATAAATATACTAATTATAGTAGTAATCATTGTTATCAAAGTACAAGTAAAGAAAGATACAGATTGAATATGCATTCAATTTGACAAGAGTTATCCTTCTTTGACGGCGGCCATATTGCTTTCTAAAGGAAATGTACAGAGAATGTCAGAATCCCCCTGGTGACCAAATTCACAAAAAAAAATACTTATAAAAACACCTTTACAACCTATTTTGGCATGGTAGCTTTTGAATTAATGGTGTTTTCGCAATTTCAACTGGTGTTTTCGGTGTTTTATCCGGTGTTTTTGGGAAATCCCAGTGTTTTCGGTGATTCGAAGTACCGGTTTTTATCTTCAGCTTATCAGACTTTGATAGTGAAAAATCTCCAAATTAACAGGTTGGGGGAAATCCCAATTGGGCTATTATATCCCAATTAGGCTATAGCTATTATATCCCAATTGGGATATACAGTCATACCCTTAAAGACCCTTTCACGATAACTGCGGTCCTGCGATTTTGAGTGGAAAATAAAAACATTTCCCGCAAAAATGACGTCGTAGGACAATTAATCAAGACGTCACGAATACTATGTCTTTGCATTTTACCCACTCAAAGGCATATGAGCGCATGTGCAAAATTCAGGACCGCAGTTATCGTGAAAGGGTCTATTGGGATATTTGACCAGTTATTTGTTAATAACATTTTAGGTGTCTTGATTTCATCTATAAATCAGTCAGGGGTATAACTTTAATAAGTTATCACCAAAATCACTTAAATGAGTTACTATGAGAAACTGACTTTTTAAATAACAAGCAATAATCTATATGAGTTACTGTTTTGTTAATCAAGGGACATTACTCTGTTGATAACTTCATTCAGTTATTGAAGTCTGTTTTACAGTACAAACAGAGGCATTCAGTTGAAAATCACTCAAATCCGACGTCGGTGAATTGTGTGTGAAACGGGGTGAATGTCCGACAACAAACCCGACATTCATGGATGTCCGAGAAACTGATAAACAGAGGATTAACTCACCTGCTGTTGTTAATTGTACTTTGTCAACATTTATCTACTTGTGTATACGAAGTAATTATCTCTAAGTGCAGTTTATTATTTTGGAAAAGCTTGCTTTTCATATTTCAAATAGTCGGAAGATCGAGAGGATATTTTTAAAAAATATTAGATCTATGCGTATGGCAGAAAATAACTTATAATTGGTATGAACATCGTGAATTAGTGACTGTCAGAACTCAAAGTTGTTAAAAGATCATATTATATAAAATAATTTGTTACTTAATAAATAATTTGCACTAATATCAGCCTTAAAATTGCGTAATTTGGTTTTGTTAGGTCAAGGTTAATCTTAGTGAGAGACAACCTATAAATAGCACGCTATTAATAACTTTGAATTAGAAAAAAAATAACACGAAAAATAGCTTCAGAGAAAATTAACATTCCATAAAAGCATTTGTTATTGCCATGTCACGCTCAACAGACGATGAACTTATTTTTTATGCTAACATCCTCATAAAAGTGTTTTATCCGAAAGAAGTTTCCAATAGTATAAAAGTTCCTTTTTGCTGAGATAATAATTTAATTCTGAAATGCCTTGGCTAATTTTGGAAGAGACCACGTCTTTGGCTCCTATTTTTGTCACAAACAATACGTGCGAGCCTATTTTTAAGGGGAATCCGCTAAACTGTATTTTGATTGGTCATAAAAATAGAAATTCCATGCTTCAATTTATTGCAACCCGAACATTCTAGCATGTCAGTATGAGAATCTACGGAGGCTTACGTTTTGAAATTAGACGTGTTTTAACCCACTTTTCTCGGTCAAATGGAAA
>MJUU01064145.1:22988-36614 GCA_002080025.1 Modiolus philippinarum
AAAAGCATTTGTTATTGCGATGTCACGCTCAACAGACGATGAACTTATTTTTTATGCTAACATCCTCATAAAAGTGTTTTATCCGAAAGAAGTTTCCAATAGTATAAAAGTTCCTTTTTGCTGAGATAATAATTTAATTCTGAAATGCCTCGGACAAACACCGACAAAACCTGTGAATTCCAGAAGACAAGGGTGAAAATTGTCGGACCAGAGTGATTTTTAACTGAATGCCTCTGTTTGTACTGTACATTATTTTCAGATTTGTTGAAAAAAATTGAGTCATAGTATGGATATTTCATTTCTAAGATACTTTCAACACTTACAAAAAGGAAGGAAAATAGTTCAGACATTCATTGGTAAAAAATTTATATGTGTTTCTCTTTAGTTTATGGCAATAAACTACGGGTTGACTATAAATTTACTACCTTGGAAGTTGAAAGGACTACAAGATGCACTTATTCACCAGTCCTGCAGTGAATAAACTAAAAGACTACAGACTATATGTACTAGCCTTAGGCAATTAAGGTTAGAGGACAACTGTAAGTGTCGAAGCCTGGATAAACTCCTGAAAATCTCGGCATGTAAAATTTCATTTGTATGCAAATGATCCTAATCTACAACTTTTAAATGCTCTTAGATTCTGTCACTCTGTCTATATTTATTTCAGATATAAACTTGTCCCAGCATAGAAGTTAGATATGGTACATGTTTGTATATTTACTTGTCCAGCCAGACTTTGGACTTGTCATGATTTTATTGTAAAGGNNNGGGGGGGGGGTCTGGAGGCCTGTCTATGGAAGTGATGACACATAAATTACAAAAAAATGTATTTGCCAACCCTTCAAAGAATTGGCTTAAGATTTATACTTTCAGTGCTTCCATTATTCTTATCATGTGAATCAGTTCTCTCAATGTCAGAGTTTCCACATGAATCTAACGTCAGGCCTACATGTACATGTATTTGTGATTTACAGGTACATGTAGATGAAATAGGCGTATTTTAAAAGACAATTAAGTCAATATCAGCATGTTATCTGTGTAACAGTAAAACATTTGTTGAGATAGAATCAGAAGGTAGGGTATTTTGTAATTTAATACGATGACTATGGACACTTGAAAATAAGACAATATTATACAAATAGAGAAAATTATAGAAATAATCATTATACAATTATGGCCTGCTGTTAAGGGAAACATCCAGATTTTTTCAACCTGCTGTTAAGGGAAACATCCAGATTTTTCAACCCGAGGAGGGAGTTGTTTCCCGAGGGCTCTGCCTCACGTCAATAGAGGGCCATAATTGTTTGATTATATTTTAAACATTTTCAGGGGTTAATTCCACCTTTTGTACCCAGGGTCCTGTGCCTTTTAAATTGGGAAAATTCACGCGATTTGTTCAAAATTGGGAAAAAAATAGTCACTACATCAGTTGATTTGTATAATGTGTGCTTTCTTTTTTGACTCATTTTTACTGAAAAGCTTGGTCAAAGTGATCATGTATGAATAATGAAATCACATTATCAGGCTTACTTAAAGTGCAAACTTTTCAATTCTAGAAGTTTTTATAATTTTTAGAAATGTCAACTAGCTGTCTCTTCGCATAGATGGGTTTTACTGACGAGGCTTGTTTAGGGTATATTGGGATACGGGATATTTACCACTTTTGTTAATGGGATATTTGAGACAAAAAGTACTGGGATATGTGATATTTTGACTATGAAAAATGGGATATTTCAATAATTAATGGGATATCTTTAATTTTCAAAGGGATATTTTCTTCCAGACTTGAGTCAATTTTAACTTACGTAGTGAGTGAAACGAACAGTTCGTTTCACTCACTTTGTTAGTAAAAGTTACTAAAACGGCTTTTATTGCTTAAATTTCTGTGCCTTGATAAAGTTATGAATTCATTGGTTGCCGATTTTTGGCATCTTCTACTCGATGAATAAACAATCTGGTACCCAATAATTTACGAAAGCAAGCGTAAAACACGAAACAAATCAGAAATGTAGGAACCAGAGCATGCGTTCGGTATTCCTCTTGAGCTTTCATTACCGCGGTATCAGGTGACTGGTTTTACCGAAAACTGACGGTTGCCAGTCTACATGGTCTATCTCATGTAAACAAAACGCGAAACTAACACTAATAATGTCTTTTTTAACGACGTTGTTGGACATAAACAAAATTGGGAATTTTATATCTTGAAATTGGGAAAAATTCGGCCCCTAAATGCACTATAGATTAGGCCCTGATTTTAATTAATTCCAACTCAAAAGGTCGTATTATAGTTTTAATCTCACAAAGAAGACTGATACAATCTGATAGTGCTTTTTAGAATCTACAGGGTTGTTTCTCTCTGTGACGTCATATCCGGGTTGTTCAGCGGGAAACGACAGGGTTGTTCCCGCAGTGATGTCATATTGAGGTTGTTTGCTAAAACATCCGAGTTATTTTTAAGTCACATGATTGTTTTCATCCTATTAAATCTTCTCTTACTTAGTAAAATATAATAATGTGTATTGTTTGCTCCAAGAAATTGAGATAAGGTAGATATGAAAGAGCCCCAACTTACTAAAAATCACTTACTGTCAAAGTACTATTGTTCGTGGGGACCACGAAATCAAGCTCTTACATGTCCAAAGGAAGTGCATTTTTCCCTATATATTTAAAGATTTTAATGCATGGAATTCAAAACCATGAATTATAAGTGATATATTTATGAAAACTACGAAAATTCATGTCCACGAATAAAAGTAGGGCCACAGTAAATTAAGTTATTCTGACAATATTTTTATATTTCAATAATTTTTTTTCAGAACATATGATTCAGTGGAGTTTCAAGTCGGCCCCTATTTAAATGTTATTATTGGTCCAAATGGAACTGGAAAGTCTACAATAGTATGTGCAATATGTATAGGTCTTGGTGGAAAATTAAGTTTATTGGGTCGAGCACAACAAGTGGCTGATTTCATCAAGTATGGATGCAACAAAGGCAAAATAGAGTTAGAACTGTAAGTGATTTGTAGCTAATATAAATGTATGTATGAGACTGATATGAAACATAATCTCAAAATCTACAAAAGAAAATATTTTACTATTATTTTTCATATTACACAGGGGTGCAAATTTCCAGGGGCCCAGTAGCCCAAGGCCCTAAAATTTGGCCTGGGCTACTAAAATTTTAGAACCAGTAGCCCAGGTGGCTAGTGAAATATTCTGCAATTTTGGTTGACAATATAGTACTGGGCTAGTGATTTATTGGCTGGGCTACTGAATTCTGATTACCAGGGGCCCAGCTGGCCTGTATTGTGAATTTTCATCCTGTTACAGGTACTGTAAATACCTAACGGTTCCAACAATGAAAAAGTCACATCTCAAAGGAATTTAAGACAACCCCTATAACATACATAAACATTTTTTCCCCCGCTAATGTCATTTCAACACTGCTATTGTTAGTCTATAAAAATTATATGTATTATTTATCTTGCCAAATTTAGATTATGGTACAGTAATACTTCTTTTGATGCCACTTGTTTCATTTACATGTAGAATCTTGCTTAATGCCATAGTTATTGAAAGCCAATTTTCCCCGATTGGTTTTTATTTCACGATCTCTGAACCTCATGCCAAACCTTTTTTGACAAATGATGGTATTCTACAAGGGTTTACTGTATAAACATTAAACAATGAGAGGTTATGGTAAATGAACGTTAGATAAAGTCTTTACAAATACATAGTAAAACCAAGCAATGGAACGCTTTTATTGATGTTCTTCATCTTAATGTTACATTCTGACAAATGAAAGGTTATGGTAAATGAACGTTAGATAAAGTCTTTAAAAATACATAGTAAAACCAAGCAATGGAACGCTTTTATTGATATTCTTCATCTTAATGTTACATTCTGACAAATACATCAATTGTGCTCAAGGTAAAAAAAAAATACAGACAAATGGATCACAATATCAACAGTGTTATAGATTGGATACAAGCCAAAGATCTACATAATACATTTAGTGCCACAGCTATTTGTCAATTCATTTCTAGCAGAAATAAAATTTAGAGATAACCATACTGTATTTAAGGATCGGAGTGGGTAAATCTTAGATTTATGCATAATTGTTGCAAACGGTTTTCCAGGGACATGTTTAACCACCCAAAAAAGAAGTTTTAAATAGGGTATGGTAAGGCCACTTTTTTGGCCCCTCATTTTCAAAAATACAAAGTATTGTAAATTAATCAATTATAATTCTTAATATGTTCATGAGACATTAGTATGTCATATATCAGTAATTATAGTTTTGAATTCTGTCTCATATTTTCGTACTAGGCTCTCAAACTTAGTGTTTTTCAGGAAAATCTGTAAAATCCTTAAAATTTGCCTCATTCTGACGTCTTCTCATTGATATTTAGATATGAGCAACAGCCTTACACAAAAAGATCTTTTGTTATGAGACATATTTTTATAAGATATTGATGTGGTTAAAATATCTTTTTTTATCCTGCAATGGTAGCTTTTACTATACATATGAAGCCCTAAGTATACCTGTATCCTGCACAGCTGTATCTTGTACACTATACAGGATATCGATTTAAGCCACGCCCACTTCCGGTATTTATGGACACACAGAAATCACCAAAAAATTGCTTTTAGATTATATTTTCCTTAAAATGAAGTTGTTTTATATATTGCAGGATAAAAACAATATATAATTAGTGTCTTTTAAATATCAAGTGTATTTGTACTCGGCACGAAACAGATTGAAATGCTCGCCAAAGGCTCGCACGTCAATCTGTTTCTAAGCCTTGTACAAATACAGTTGATATTTAAAGACGCTAACTATATATTGTCTATGGGTAAGGCTGTTGNTGTGCACACACACGCGCGCGTGCTCCTGTGTTCCAGTGTAGAAAAATTAATACCTTTGTAGTGATGTAATCATCGGAGGTTAATTAACAACCAAATAAACATGATCATGTCCCTTGTCAAATTTTACCTGTGTCAATGTGGCGTGTGCTGCACTAATTACAGGTAGAAAAGGCACACGCCTATCTTTTTTTGTAAAATCGCTTATAACACGATACAAAAATCTAATTTAAATTACTTCACTGATATTAAATATTACTGGATAAAATCTAAAAGACAGATGCAGTTCATTCAGTATTATACGTTTCTGCGAGGGCCACATACTGAAAAAAAGTGTCGTTCACCGGCACAAAACTGGGATTCTGAAGAGATTATATCCGGTGTTAGAAATGTTTTTATTTCGTACAGAAGTTTGACAAAATATGACAAATTAGCCTAGACCCTTTTTGTTTCTGGACTCCTTTTCAGTATAGCTGAGTCCGCTCAAACTTCGGATTAGTTCTGTCTAGGACAAATATGATCAATATATTAGTCCCAGCTTCTGATTAATAAAATTACGCTAAGAGGTTGATTCTCGTAATGTCTTCAACATTTTACGATACAAGTGAAACTTATAAATGCTTATGTGTCATGGGTTCAAGTTGTCTGAAAAAATATATACTTATAACGCCGAAATCGTGTAAACAGACAGTTGTGGTATGCTGTAAACCACAGAGATTAGCCTGTGTTCAGTAAACATAAGTTAGTACTTGTACGTTAATATGCAGTTTTAAGACACTTTTTTTTCGGTACTTCATAGTCTTATTTCAATACTATATGCATGAGTTTTAGGTGATTCGAGCACAATACCAAGACCCTCAGCATGCACAGTTGATGAAATTAACTTTTATAATATGATCGAGTTTATGCACTTTTTGATTGTTTTATTACTGAAATTGACTCTATCTATGATTTTATACATCTGTCGGTACCAACGATACCCTAAAACTTTACAGTTATATAGAAGGTAATTTATACTGTGCACGAAAATACGAAAAATAAAATGCCCCTTTACCAGATTTGGCTTGCAGGTTTTTTTGTTTTTTTTTTTTAAATAATTTGCACCAATTTTATTTTCTGCACAAAGCGAACCGTCTCCTGCATGACATAAAAATGTAGATCCAATGTAAATACAACTGCAATCAGTTTCTAGAAAAAAGATAGAAGTTTCTACCCTGAGTTGTATAACTAATTAGTCTAAGGTATGAGTCTCATACAAATTCAATGCATAAGGTGTTTGCGTGTACCAGCAGGTGGTATCAACTGGGATCGTCATTTTTCCAGGTAAGATCAAGTGATTTATACAGGTAGAAGTGGTCGGATGGGTCTGACACCTGTCATCTCAATAAACAGTTAATACACAATATTGTGTATACACACCTGCATAGCAATGAATACTTCTTGTATATAAATCCTAATTTTACAATGTTTTCTGTTAATTTGTGAACACGGGAACTATGTAAAAGTTCTGGATATATTATCAATTTAATGATATATTTAAAAGAAATAATTGCAAATTTTTAGTTCTTTGTTGAATAAATTACAAATCTTTGAATTTTGTGAAAGAAATTACTTTGTATTGTATTTGGACAGATCAGAGTTTTGTACTTGCTGTTTTTTCACGGGCTTATCGAGTTTTGGTATTTTGTGGTCTTTAGGTATCACGTGACTTTTTCAGTTGACAAGACGACAATATGGCGGTTGATGCATCGGGATCTGCTCACAATTAATTCAGTCTTGTGTAGTTATCCAAGACAATTGAACAGTATTACATATATTTATGTGCTAACTAAGATATGAGGAATAAAATATTGAATTTTTATTTTTTTGCGAATTTTCCCTTTAAACATGTTAAAATTTGCCTCATTCTGACTTCTTCTCATTGATATTTAGATATGAGCAACAGCCTTACACAAAAAGATCTTTTGTTATGAGACATATTTTTATAAGATATTGATGTGGTTAAAATATCTTTTTTTATCCTGCAATGGTAGCTTTTACTATACATATAAAGCCCTACGTAAACCTGTATTCCCTTGCTGTATCCTGCACAGCTGTATCTTGTACACTATACAGGATATCGATTTAAGCCACGCCCACTTCTGGTATTTATGGACTCACAGAAATCACCAAAAAAATGCTTTTAGATTATATTTTCCTTAAAATAAAGTTGTTTTATGTATTGCAGGATAAAAACAATATATAATTAGTGTCTTTTAAATATCAAGTGTATTTGTACTCGGCACAAAACAGATTGAAATGCTCGCCAGAGGCTCGCACGTCAGTCTGTTTCTAAGCCTTGTACAAATACAGTTGATATTTAAAGACGCTAACTATATATTGTCTATGGGTAAGGCTGTTGCTCACATTTGATTTTAATGAGAACTTCATACAAAATGGCCGTATTTGGTAAATTTCCCCTAATATGGCATGTTTATGACGTCACTGTGATGTTATGACTGACTCTTCTGTATAAAAGTTTCTGGATTAAATTACTATAATCATTTGGCAAATAAATCAGTGCATTCTTGGAGAGGCTGAATGATTTATATATTTTTGCAATTTTTGGGGCCAATTTCCTATTGCTCATCATACCTCCTCATTATAGGATGTTTGTGTCTGTGCCATTACATTGCTATTGGTTCCGACATTAAAATCGTGGATTTTACCCCTTGTAAATTTTGACACTATCCAATTAACCTTTGTGTTACAAACATGACTGCACTAGAATGTGGTTTTGATTTGAAGAAAAGTTGTAAAAAATTGTTAAATATAAAAATGAACTGAAGGGTTTGCTTGAATTTTTTTTTTCGGATTGCAGGTTTAATGAAGATGGGGAAAATTATATTATTCACAGAGAAATCCACAAAAATAATAAATCAGAATGGACAATCAATGGAAGGCCAGCAACACATAGATCTGTAAGTTATAAAAACATTGTTATTATCCAACTCATTTGCCGTACTGCCCTTGATTTTGTAACTACCCTTTTCTAAGTTCAACATTTTACATTGGGAGGAACAGCTAAACTGCTTAGGCCAAGTAAAAAAAAATGTGTGTGTCCGGTTATCTGACTGACCCTAATTTTTCCTTTTGACCTGAGCATTTTTTTTTACCCTACTTCAAAATGTTCATGTGTGTCCTCGGTAGTTTTAGCGGTAGTCTTCTGTTTTGTGGGAAGCAACACCACTGAGGTGTGTTTTTAAGCTCACCTGGCCTAAAAGGCCATGTGAGCTTTTGCCATCACTATGCATCCGTCGTCCGTCCGTCTGTCAACAATTTCAAAAATCTTCTCCTCTGAAACCACTGGGCCAAATGTAACCAAACTTGGCCTGAATCATCACCAGAGTATGGCTTCTCAAAATTGTGTTCGATTAGGCCGTAGGTCAAACAACATGGCCACTGTTACTAAAAATAGAACATAGGGGTAAATTGCAGTTTTTGGCCAATAACTCGAAAACCGTTACAGATATAAAAAATCTGACAGGAGTAAAAATGATCAGCATGGCAAGATCTACCTGCCCTGCAATTTTGAAGAAAATCTGAAAACCCATCTCGGAGTTATAGCCCTTTTTCCGTTAAATTTTCAAAATTTTTGCTTTTTTTATTTCAAAAAGTGTAACAGATAGAGGTCAAGTGTAAATTGCAAAAATGTTCAGCATATCAAGGTCTACCCACCTTGAAATCTTAAAGAAAATCCATAAACCCTTGTAGGAGTTATTGCCCTTTTTTCACCGAATTTGAAAAATTTTCGTATTTTTCATCTTTTATTTCTGAAACTATAGAAGATGAAGGTCAAGTGTAAACTGATGAAATGTTTGCTATGCTGTGGCGACTTCAAAAGTGATGTTGAAAATTGTTCCTTGACTGCCATTTTCAAAATGGCTGCCCCAAAAAAGGCGGGAAAATTCAACATTGTCCAATTTCAATGAAATTTGGTTTCCAAATAGATATTGATGTTGCGACTTCAAAACCGGTGTTGAAAATTGTTCGTTGACTGCCATTTTCAAAATGGCCGCCAAAAAAGGCGGGAAAATTCAACATTGTCCGATTTCAATGAAATTTGGTTTCCAAATAGATATTGATGTTGCGACTTCAAAACCGGTGTTGAAAATTGTTCGTTGACCGCCATTTTCAAAATGGCCGCCAAAAAATGCGGGAAAATTCAACATTGTCCGATTTCAATGACATTTGGTTTCCAAATAGGTCTTGATGTCACAACTTCAAAACTGATGTTAAAAAATGTTTGTTGGCCGCCATTTTTAAAATGGCCACCAAAAAAGGCGGGAAAATTCAACATTGTCCGATTTCAATGAAATTTGATTTCCAAATAAATATTGATATTGCGACTTCAAAACCGATGTTGAAAATTGTTTGGTGACTGTCATTTACAAAATGACGTCTCGACTTCAAAACTGGTGTCGAAAGTGGTCCTTAGGAAGAATGTTTTTTGTCAAAAAAAGTCCAACAAAGAAATATAGTAAAACATGATCAGACTTTAAAAACAGTTCAAGATATTGGAGGTGTTGAGCTACAAAAGTTTTAGAAACTGAAGATCAACTGTATAACTTGCAATGTTTCCTTGATTAAGGCAACTGAAAGCCAGGTGAGCGATACAGGCTCCTGGGAGCCTCTGGTTTCTACAACTGCCAGCATTATTCATCAGAAAATGCACAAAGAATTGTTATAATCACAGGATTCCCGACCATAGTTGCCAACCTCTGACAGTGAAAATTCATGTCATGACATGAGATACCAAAAGGCGTGTGAAAACGTGTGACATACTTTTGGATTATTGAACAAAATTTATATAAAATTAATTTGCCAATATAAACGCCCATTATACTCAACATTTGCCTGTTTTGCTGATTTTAGAACTATCTGACTAGGGACATATTCAAAACAATTACAAGTTTGGTTGAATTTACAAGTCAAAAAGGCAAAAGTTAGCAGAGTTCTCAGCCTTGTCCTTGATGATTACATCATTCAACAAATTTTTTGTAGCTGGCAAGGAGAAAATGGGCTTCGACCCGTTTTGACAGATAAATTGTTTCAAATGAGCCCTAGCTTTTGTATATCCGACTATATCACTTCCTGTAAATGACCCAATATAAATGTGTAAACTGCATAGCCCCCCCCCCCCTACTCCACGATCACTTTCTTTGACTTCAAAATAATTCATCAAACTTGGAGTCCCAAATTTTGTTTTGGTATCACTGATCCGGTACAAAAATATCGTTTTCTATTTGCACTCATGTCTTTAGTCGTGCTACCCATCCAAGAAATTTATTGAAACAATGTTCAGCCGAATTGAAGTTTGCGATTTACCGTACGGTCATGAAAAGTCTGGAGAATCACGGGGATCGATAGCGCTAATAACCAAAAACATTAACAACGGTCATGGAAATGTCCAGAGAACAACGAAAAACGCAATATCACTAATAACCAAAAATGAAAACAACGAGAAAGCGTGTAATGGCGTGTGAAGTTCTGAAAAGCATGTACACGCCGTGTGACAAAATCTACGTGTGTAAACAGTTGAAAAAGCGTGTGTAATACACGAAAATCATGTGAGTTGGCAACTATGTTCCCGACTCAAATCCGCCATTTTTACTCGTCAGATTACACTTCTTGATTAAGCGGTACGACTAAATACCGGAAATACGGCAATGACAATACAACGGATGAAAAATACGTAGCAAAAAAACAATCTTTTGCCGACGTACCGGCCCTATTTTCAAATTCCTTGTAACCGGAATTACGCATATATTTTTTTTGGCCTTATTGGAAATAATTACCCAATTCAAATTACTGAAAATCAAAGAAGTTTTAGATATACATCTACAGATTTATTTTCTTGGTTAAGTCAGTTGTTCCAGCAGTCCTACATCGCATATTTTAAAAAATGATCATATTCAGCAAAAATCCATAATATTCAAGTTTGAGGATTTTTATATTCATTTATGGACTGGGTTGCTTAAAGAATTTAATGCATTATTTTGAAGTTTGATTGGGGTATGAGAATGCTGACCAAGCACATTTGTTGAAAATGTGTGGTGGTCAACACTTTCATAATCCCTATGAAACTTCAAAACTTATAATTACATTTTAAAATCAAATTCTAATATGAAGGCCTTCATTCGCTCTGTATCTAAACCTGTGGTAAAAATAATATTTACTTGTGGGTAACGTCAAAAACAAATGACGGTACTTTCGATAACGTCATAGATAGCTTTGCATCAGTTTTTGCAACGTAACAGACCATCTAGCGACATAAAATGGCATTTCATCCATGTGTACTTGGTGGAATTCTCCTAATCAGAATCTTCTGAGTGTCCTATTAGAATCGAAATAATTAACAGTAGCCATATATTAGTATTTATATTATTTTTACCAAGGGCTGGCACTTTATGGCGAATATTTTACCCCGAGCGACCGGCTGCTGTTAATGATTTCTTAAATATAAAAAAAAAAAGATTTATTTAAAGGAGAGTACATTATGTACATTGGGATTATATTTTTACACATTCACCCACCATGTGGTCATGTGGTCAAATGTCTTTCATGTGAATTGCAACTTCACATTGATATGCCACATGATTGATGTTCACCTATAAAATTAATTGTGGAATGGTTTTGTGTTTTTCCTTTGAAGTAAAATGTACTATATATAAGATACAGTTGGATTTAAGAAAGGGGAGGGGCTTAAATGAATGTCACAAGTGTACAATAACTGACTGTAATTCCAGTTATTGTACGCCTCTGTATTTCCAGTTATTGTGCACTTTTGGCGGTCAGAATATATTTTTAAAGGAAATAGTTTCCGAAAACGAAACATTTTATTTAAAAAATTAACGTCAAATTTTTGTGAAAACATGTATTAAAAATTGTGTCAGCTGAAAAAAAAACTAGAAAAACAAACGCTGTCCGGATTTCATTCATTTTCATCTAATTTGGGTTGAAAAACGGCCAGCTTGCTCAACTTTACAACCAAATCCCTTGTTCTTCAAGAAAGTCCTTTTCGCATATGCCCTTGCTTTTGAATTACCGCAATTACCCACATATAATGAGATACGCATATCTCGGTAGATATTTAGCGCCATTCTGCCTTCGAATCCATACTGAATTTATCCATCTAGTGCATGTGCATGTCAGTGTGGCACCACTCTCTCTCTATTTATTGAAAACGTTGACGGTTCAGTTAGTTTATCCTTTTGTGTTCATATCTTTTTTTTTCTATCATTTTTTTTTAAATCTTGAACTGAACTCTTCAGGGCATAATCAATGTTCGCTTCCCTTGTCTTTTCCATTGTTTCAAAAGTACCGAGAATACCCATATACTGGTTTACTGTTGAAAAAAAAACACAGTTCATGTTCAATTCTGTATTTTCGGCAATCTGTGTGCTAAATCAACAACAGAAGAATTATTTACTGCTTTCATTATCTGGAATATTTCAATCTCACGACGGCATTTTAAAATCTACCCTTCTTCTGTGTTGGAAAGCTCTAAAAATTCAACGTCTGTCCTTGTGTGATTATTGTATGAATATGAAACCACTGCATCTTAGAATAAAGTAACACCCAGCGTGCTGAGAATTTCCCGAAATATCTTTACCTAACGACTTGCTGCTTTTTCATTGGACCATTCCACAAATGATTTACAGAACACGTGATTATCTGTATCAGGTTTACAATGAAGGGGCGTGGAAATCATCTCGTCCTGACGGACTTGATGATTTCCACGCCCCTTCATTGTAAATCTGATACAGATACACACTGGTTCTGTAAATATAACATATGCATGAACTGTAATTATTTATTTGTCAGATGTCATTTGACCTCCTATTGATTTTAGGTCAGGTCATTTGCACTTTAAGACAATCATGCAAGTTGTGATGGAAGTTATAAATAGATTGTCATGTATATTTCAGCATGCAGTGTACTCTTGACACAAAAATGATACAATGTTACTATTCTTATCCTCAATTGACCTAAGATGTACTTTTAGAATCAATCAATATTGATTTAAGAAAACAAGGTCAGTTGACTTTAGGTTTACTTTCAATATTAAATTTCATCATTTTTTTACAGAAAAATTGCGCTATAATCTACATGTAGCTGTTTTGGGAATTTAAGTTTTTTTGGTTCAGAGTTGTAGATTTTAAATACATAGTTAAATGAATACAAAAGCATAAAGGGAGAAGGGGCTAAATCTTCAAAAAAAATTTTCACAATTAATATTAAACACAAATTGAAACAACCTTACAAAAATATAAGAAACCAGAACACCATAAAACTAAAGCACTAGCTGTGGTAACCCCTTAGTTATAAGTCTTTCAATATGCAGACATTACATTCACTGATGATACCAGGATATTGAAGAAACTATGCAATAACTGATAGGTGTGTTCTGCAGATTTATGCACAACAGCCTGTAAAAACCAATGCTTGGAATTAAAGGGAATTTTTCACAATTCTATTTTTGAATCTGTTTTTCAGGTTGATGAATTGGTGGCACAGAAAAACATTCAAGTTGGAAATCTTTGCCAATTTTTGCCACAAGAAAAAGTAGCAGACTTTGCCAAGATGACTTCAGAAGAGTTGTTGGAAAACACAGAAAAAGCTGTATGTTATTTAATTGTTCTGCTTACCCTGCCAGAGTCATGATAGGTTTCTTGTTTTGTACAGGGCACCAATTTAATCCAATCAAACATACTTTAT
>MJUU01064145.1:47578-89011 GCA_002080025.1 Modiolus philippinarum
ACCTTGTCAGCGCATGTTCTCCTAAACGGCTGCTTGGATTTTCATGAAATGTTACACAGTTGTAGTACACCACCTGAAGATGTGCATGAAGTCATATGGTTGCTGCCTGAAATTTGGAAGGGGAGATAATTTGTCTTTGAATATTTTCTTGAAAAGGGGGGAGGACGAATCTTGTCAGCGCATGTTCTCCTGAACGGCTGCTTGGATTTTGATGAAATGTTGCACAGTTGTAGTACACCACCTGAAGATGTACATGAAATAATATGGTTCCTTTCTGAAATTTTGAAGGGGAGATAATTTGTCTTTGAATATTTTCTCCATAAGGGGGAGGCCGAACCTAGTCAGCACATGTTCTCCTAAACGGCTGCTTGGATTTTGATGAAATGTTACACAGTTGTAGTACACCACCTGAAGATGTGCATGAAGTAATATGGTTGCTTTCGTAAATTTTGAAGGGGAGATAATTCGTCTTTGAATATTTTATGGCAAAAGGGGAGGACGAACCTTGTCAGCGCATGTTCTCCTAAACGGATTCTTGGATTTTTATTAAATGTTGCACAGTTGTAGTACACCACCTGAAGATCTGCATGAAATAATATGGTTGCTGCTCAAAATTTTGACGGGGAGATAATTCATCTTTTTGGTAAAAAGGAGGACTAAATGTGTTAGGGCATGTTCTCTGGATTTTGATGAAATGTTACACAGTTGAAGTATACCACCTGAAGATTTTCATGAAATAATATGGTTGCTGCCTGAAATTTTGATAATTCTTCTTTGAATAATTTCCTGAAAAAAGGGTAGGTATATCAATGTGTTCATACTTGTATTGTGTCCACATTTGTGCTGTGTCCACAAATATATTGTGTCCACACGCACTTAAATTTACACTTGCCATATTGATTCAGGGTTCAGTTAGCGGGGGGTATGACTGGCTGCCATTCGGCGACAGCTCTAGTTTTTCTCTCAGCTGGCTGAAGCCAGGGTGAGCTTTTGCCATCACATAGCATCCACAATAAACTTCTCATTCTAAGGCTTCTCTGAAACTACTGGGCAAATTGGAACCAAACTTGGTCACAATGGTTCTTGGGTGATCCACTTTTGAAATTGTATCTGACAGGTCCTCATTCCATCCAAGATGACTGCCAGTGTGAAACATAGTATTACATTGGACCCTATGCAAAACAAATTCAAAAATCTTCTCTTAAACGACTTGTCCATAGTCAGCATTGTCCTTAGATGGTTCCTTCTGAAAAAAGGTTCATGTGGTCCATACCCCCCATAGATGGCTGTCAGTGGGGAAGACCGTTTAACATCAGACCCTATGTAAACACATTCAAAGGTCTTCTTGTCGGAAGCTACGAGTCCAATTATAACTGAACTTAATCATAATAGTCCTTGTTTAGTCCCTAAAAAAATATATCTGGCAGGACAGTCACAATAAGTCACCTAAAGGGTCTTAATATGTTGTATACACTTTGATGAAGAACATTTATTATTAAACTTTTGTTAAACATATGTATTTACATTATATTGATGTTGAAAATGTTTATTTCATAGCCTCAGATTGACAAAGTGACTCAAGATATGCGTCGAGTTATGAATGATATGGAACAGATATCCCAGGATGGAGATTTAATACGGAGAGATATTGTGACAATTACAAATGAAATAAGAGGTATGTTCAAATGCACAAAATATGGTATTTTTATGCTCCCGATGAAAGATCCAGACATATTGTTTTTTCTTGTCTGTGTGTCTGTCTTCACATGCATCCAAACTTTAACCTTTGGTATTTTCGTGCTTGACAAGTGTCGAGGTCTAGTCAAGAGGAACATAAATATGCAAAAAAATCAGGTCAGGTCAAAGGTCAAGGTCACAGAGGTCAGAATTTGCCCTTAAAGTAAGCTGCTGGGGGTACATGTAGTGTTTCACAAAAACATCTGATTCAAGATAAAATTACATCAGGCAATGTCTGAAAATATGCATTAGGTCTCATCATTGATTCCGTTCTAGTGTAACATAGGTCTTGCTTTTCAGCAGCATGTGTCAACATTTTTGTGTAACACTATTCCCTACTTGCGGTTTCTTTGTTTCCCAATATTTACCTCCCTTTAGAGGAGGTGTTACTTCGGGACATCTGTAGACTTCCGTTTCAAATAGAATTGTAAAGTTAGAGGTGTCCCAAGATGGAAGGGATGTTCCATATCGGATCACAATATTGCACGTTGTGGATACTATATATCCATTCGAAAAAAATGCTATTATTTTTAGGGAAAAATACGTTACTTGATGTATTTCTGGGCTGACGCATTTCTTTTAGATGTTAGGGATTCCAATATGTTACTCGGATCACTCGATCTTCTTCGATAGGCCTAAGAAAGTAAATTAAGAGTGTTTCGAACTTACACCTCCTAAAAAGGGATCCAACTCTTTTGAAACATACAAAATATGTCCTGCATAGAGGGAATGGGATGCCTCAGTCATAGTGATTTTTTTTTCTGTTAGTCCATCAAACTGTCTG
Organism: Modiolus philippinarum; assembly: GCA_002080025.1. Classification (NCBI taxonomy): domain Eukaryota; kingdom Metazoa; phylum Mollusca; class Bivalvia; order Mytilida; family Modiolidae; genus Modiolus; species Modiolus philippinarum. The sequence continues at coordinate 50,100 of MJUU01064145.1, forward strand.
TTTGTCCAAAGAAGGTATCCCACTAATAATATATGAAGCAAATTGCATACTGTCTTTAAACTTGGAATGTAAGTTGATGACCACAAAACATGGACAAAATTTAGTTGTTGGTTCACTGGTGAAAGGGTTCTGTTATCATGGGCCTTGTAACTTAGATTTTGCAAATTTGGGGTTTTCAGGTCAATAACTTGCTGCTGAAAAATACATACTATTTTCAAACTTAAAAAGTAAGTTGTTAAGGGAGTATGAGTGTCAGAAATTTTGTAATTAGAATTAAAATTCTGGCATTTTATTTTGAAGAACTTTGCTAATAGAACAACTAACTAAATACCGAAGTTACTGTGAATTTATTTTCTGCATATGCACATTTTGACAACTTATGTCTCTGCAGTGCAGATAAAAATCTAAACGTTTGGAAGACCATAAACTCAAAGATGTTTAAATACTGATAGAGAACCAATAACCAAATTGATCTAAATTTAAAGCCAACATGAGCAAGAGTATGCCTTGAAATATATGAAAATATAATTGGGAGTTGATAAAATTTTGCATATTGTCTATTTTATACATGTTAAAGTGAACTCTGACCATGAAAATATGATCCATGTGCAAAAAATATCCCTGTTTGAGTGGATAAACCCGAGGAAATCGAATGCTTCTGAAATCTGATGCTCATTAATCTTGGGTTTCGGTTCAGAAAGTAGTTTATTAGTTATGTCCTCTTAAATGCTTGGAATATCATGCATGTAATGCACAGATACTGTCTTAGTCACAAAATGAATGTTTTGCCAATAATCAAGATTACAGATCAGTTATACTACAATTATAAACATGTGTATAATGGATAATATGTTTGTAAATGTACTTTGACCAATATTTTATGTTTGTTGACAATCACTCATCTATTGCTAAGGAAAGATACATGGGTGTGGCATTGTTCAAAATTTAGCTAAAGAATTTCAGTTGAAACTGGTGATAGGGAATGTCTTGAACTTACAAGGAGGTATGAGTGTTTGCTCCTTGTAAAAGGCCTCATAGTGACTTCTAGATGAAGAAGAACAAAGTTGTTCCCCTTGCTTAACCTATCCATGTATTTGTAGGGATTTTGTCTCATTATATCATATCCTTTAACTGATAATGTAAATTATGAAAATGAAACCATTTGAACTGTTTGACCCCTGAAATAGCAAAAAATCAATAACTCCTTATTACAATGAATATTAGTTTTATCTGAAATGTATGGAATTGATCTTTATGAGTTTAGCATTTTTATACCCCGCCACATGTAGTAGCGTGGTATTATGTGATACCCTCCGTCTGTCTGTCTATCCGTCCGTTTGTCTGTCTGTCCTTCTGTCCATCCGTCCCCCAAAGGTTTCCGACTGATGACTTTTTAACGGAATAGCATACAGTCTTCAAACTTGGTATGTAGCTTGTTCAACACAAAACTCAGGTCGAGTTCGAATATGGGTTCAGAGGTCCTAGGGGTTCTGGAGTTCTGCCCCTTGATACTTCGAAATTTTGTGAAACGTGGCGGGGTATCATGTAATGCATCATTACTATTTTTCTAGATTTACAGAAAGTATTGACTGAGATAAGAAACGTTGAGAATCAGAAACTTGAAATTTTACGTCAGCGACACAAACATACATACGATGCTGTTATGTGGTACAAACAGAACAAGGACAGATTTGAAGGAGAAGTACATCTACCAATGATGATGTCGGTAAGTTACTTTTAAAAAAAAAAGAAAATACAAATAATCGAAACAACAAAAATATATGGAGAAGTACCAAAATATACCCGTTTAAATTAAAATTTGAAAACAGTACCATTGTTCACAACTAGTGATTTGTTACTTTGTTTGAATTATATTTGAACTTTTGTAACAAGATAATTGTTAAATTTTATTCACTCTGTTTGACATTTTGTATGTAAATTTAGTATAACTTGTATAAAACTGAAAAAGAAAATATGATATGCTAGTGCAATGAAGGTGAAGAAGTAGTATTTATTCACATTCATACATGTACCTTCATTCTCTATATCCTACTACCGATTTTTGACTGATCAAAAGCTTGAGTTTCTTGTACAAGATAGATGACAAATGAATCAAAGTATGCTCATATAAATCAACATAGGTGTTGTATATTCATCAGGACTTGGTATACAAATGTGGATAGTCTTTGAAATGAATCAGTTATTTGAATTTTGTGTACTTTGATTAATAAATGAAATTTTTCTTTTGACAGATAAATCCAAAAGATAGAGAAATGGCCAAATTTATAGAAATGCATATTAGTGCTCAGGATCTGAGAGCATTTGTGTTTGAAAATACTCAGGACTATAATTTATTTATGAACACTATGAGGGATGAACAAGGTCTTAAAGTGAATGCTGTCAAAGCTCCAAAGAAACCAGTCAATGAATACAAACCTAGTAAAGATATTAAAAATTATGGGTAAGATTATTAGAATCCAACACCGATGAAAGAGCAAGATCAAGAAATCTCAGACACACAAGGGTAAGATTGCAATATTTCTCTGACGAGGCTTGCAGAGTCGGATGCCTTTGAAATCTTAGCCGAGGGTGTCTGAGATTTCTAAATCTTGCATTTGAACGGTGTTTGATGATTTTTCTCACATATAACCACAAAATGCGATTTGTTTACTACCAGATGGTACTAGACTTCCAATGTTCCTAGGCATCGTCAATAACTTCAAACTTTGTTTACCAGATGGTACTAAAGTTACGATGTTCCTAGGCATTGTCAATGACGTCAGAATATGTTGCCTGGTAATTAGGGCCTGCATCGAGATGCAGGTGCCATATAGTTTTCACTTTGTCCATCTGTCCGTCAACAATTTTTATGCCTCCGATCTTTAGATCGGGGGCATATTGTTATTGTCCTGTCTGTCTGTCTCTGTATGTCTGTCTGTCCGCAACTTTAACCTGGCTCATAACTTGTAGGACCTTCATATTTGGTATGTGTATTGATCATGTGAAGCTGAACATTATTATGCAAATTTCACAAAAGTCGGATCAAAGGTCAAGGTCACAGGTCAAAAGGTCAAAATCTAGATATTGCTATAGCTCGTTAATTACAATTGCTAGAGGCTTGATATTCTATATGTGAATAGATCTAATGGAGCTAAATACAAATGCACCCAAAAAATTTTGGTCAGGTCAAAGGTCAAGGTCACCGAGTTCAAAATTGAAAACTTTAACAAAAACTTTAACATTGCCTATATCTTTTCAACCAGATGTGATAGGACCTTAATATTTGGCCTGTATATTGGTCATATGAAACTGAACAGCATTATGCAAATTTGACTAAGGTCAGGTCAAAGGTCAAGGTCACAGAGGTCAAAAAGTCAAAATATAGATTTTGCTATAGCTCGTTAACTACAATTGCTAGAGGTTTGATATTCGATATATAAATAGATCGAATAAAGCTTAATACAAATGCACCAAAAAAATTTTGGTCAGGTCAAAGGTCAAGGTCACTGAGTGAAAATTTGAAAACCTTAACATTGCTGATATTTTTCCAACCAGATGTGATAGGACCTGTATATTGATCATATAAAGCTGAACACCATTATGCAAATTTTATTAAGGTCAGGTCAAAGGTCAAGGTCACAGGGGTCAAAGGTTAAAAATCTAGATTTTGGTTTTAGCTCGTTAATTACAATTGCAAGAGGCTTGATATTCTGTATGTGAATAGATCTTATGGAGCTTAGTACAAATTATTATTTAACCTTAATTTCTAGTGATTGCAATTCTATTATTTATGTTGTATGGTAGACACGGTTGCTGCCGGGGGCATAGTGTTTCACAAACACATCTTGTTTTCATCAAAGATTTCTCAGCTTGTATCAGTGGGAATGATTTGAAATGTGGTCTGAAGCTTGGAAATGATGAGTTGTATTGTGTAAGTGATTTCTAGTTTGTCGGGTGTCCACTTCCTGTTTGCCAATACTTTGATTTTTTTAACTATAAACCAAATTTTTTGTCAAAGATTTCTCAGCTTGTATAATTGGGAATTATTTGAAAACTATTTGAAATTTGGTCTGAAGCTAAATGGAAATGACGATTAAATTGTGTAAGCGATTTTCAAGTTTGTTGGGTGTCCACTTCCTGTTTGTAGATATGGGAATTTTAACTACAAACCAAATTTTTGTCAAGGATTTGTTTTACTTCTATCAGTGGGAATAATTTGATGGTTCATTTGAAACTGTGCAGCAAATTACGGTATCAACTTATTAGTGTGTCAAACAGAATCTGAATCCACACTTATTTCAATTTTACTTTTGCCTCGAGTTTCAGGATCGAAATTGCAGGGCCCTTCTGACAACGCCAGTTTCGACATGCTCTAGTTTTCCGTCTTGTACCAGGGGATTTCTTGTACCCGTAATAAGCAGAATCGGCTTATCTTTTTACAGAGAAATAAATGATGAAAATAACAAAGATCAAATGAAAAAAAATTCTACTGCAAATTAAGAATTCATGCATTTGCAACATATTTCTTCAGTAGACTTTTTCCCATCAACTGCAAAACTACCTTTACTTGACGAGTGAGAAGTATAATGGAAGACTCTTGTCTGTTATTTGTCGCAAAAATCTCTGCTTGGCTATAAGTGACTCATTTGAAATTTGGTATGATGCTTTCTTGTTATGGGTAATTTTTGTTGATCTACTATATCAACTTCCTGTTGGACAGGATTAATAAAATTTTGAGTGGGATTATGCTTGACATGACAACATGTCCAACATTAAAGTTTTAATTTAGCCAACCATGCATTTGCCCAATTCAACTTCTGACATCAGTTAGCAGAGAAAATACACTTCAGCTACATTCCTACCAAAAAAAAATCTGCAATTATCATGAAACTTTGTGTTGTATATCTGGTTGCATTTCATTGAGAATACTGTCAAGTTTTCACTAAGCAAAGCACTAGTTTACTAGTTATATGTATTTAGTAGTGTTTCCAGATTATCCGCACAATTCAGTATTTCTGATTTTACAGTATTGTAGTTTTAACTCCGGGGAAATGGAAATGACTGGGTGTTTTCTTATCCATTTACATATTCCATTATATATTACAAAAATATATCGTTGTTATTTCAAAGTTAAGTCAAAGTAAGGCAGCATATTTGCCTTTTGGAAATGGAACACGTAGTGAAGTAAATGGGATGTAAGTTGACCCCTGGCTTTTATATATGGAAGTTTTATAATGGTAAATTGGAAAATGTATATTTATGTTTAACAGCCATAGATATAGATGATGAAATATTCTACTTATTGTAATAATTTCATTCCCCTGTGACGAAAAGTGGGGGGGGGATATTGTTTTACCCTTGTCTATCTGTTTGTCCATTTAGTCGTCATCTGTTTGTCCATCGGTATTTAAGCATAAAAACACATGTTTAGTGGGGGCATTATATGTGTCTTACAGACACAAACCAAGCTTATTGGGGCATTATATGTGTCTTACAGACACAAACCAAACATGGAGGGCATGTCGTCCTCTAATTTTTAATTTATAAACATTGAATCAAACACATATCTGATATAGTGTGGTAATATTTTCAGACGATATGGTTTCCAAAGTTACTTGAAAGATTTCATTGCCTGTCCTGATGGTGTAATGAGATATCTGTGTGCACAGTACAAAGTCTATACCATTCCTGTAGGAGATCGAAAGAGTAAGGATAAAGTAGAGGAAATTATGCAGAACTGTCCAGAATTAACCATGTTTTATACCAGTGAATATCAGGTAAGGAAATTCCAGGAAAAATATATATGAAGGATGCATTTGGAATTACATTTTTCCTGATTCCTTAAAAAATCATTTGTGCACTTCATTTGTAGCTCACCTTAATTAAAATTTTCCTTTCTAGAATCTCAGGATTGGACCTACGACTTGAAGAAATGGAATGTTTATTTTGTACAACTGGAAATTGATACTGTCATATTTGTGAAAGACTCATAGAACATATTAAAGAACAACAAGACATATTTTTGTAATTTAAGCAGCACTTTAGAATTTCAATTAAATCACAAATTTCTGATTATTTTTTTGTTTAAATTGAAAAAAAAAATCTTGATTTTATTTGTTTCAAATTAAGACAAATGTTTCTCTTAGCATTCCAAGAATATATATTCTGAATTAGTACAAGAGCTCAAAAATGCATAGTCTCCAATACAGGATCTTTAAGAAAATTAAATTAAGAGTTGATATTTCAGAGCATATTTTATAGTTAATAAGAAAACTATTTATTTTAGTAGTGGAGTTTTAAGTTTCAACTAAAATTGAATTTTCAGAAGATCTGTTGCTTCATTATACACAAGTTGCACTGTATTCTGGTATGATTGAATAATCATTTTCATTTCCAGTACCAAGTGAAAAGGTCAAAGTATGATGGGTCTGCATCTTCAAGAAGTTCAAAAATTAGGTAGCTTATTTATTGTAAATAGCAGTGATCTTTCATTATTATTCATTTACTTGTATTTAGATTTTTGAGCTTAAGAATTTAGATTTATTAGTTATCCTAGTTAAAAACTACAATTTAGCAATATACATGTATCTGCAGTGATAAACATGACTTAGCTACAAACATAGTACAAGCTTTAAGAAAAAAGATTCTCACTCTAACAGCTCTCTCTTCAGATGTCGACAGTAAACTAGCATATTTTGATGGGAATTCAGTTTTACCCTTGTACATATAATCCATCCATCCCTCTATACAGACCTGAAAATTTTCTTGAATGATTTCTCAGCTTGTGCATGCTGTAATGATTTGATATTTGATCTGACTTTAGCTTTGGTATGATGAGTTATACTGTGTATCCCCTTTTGAAGCCCAAGTCCTTCACTCATCTACTTCCTATTTGCGGATAACTCTGAATTTTCCATTATAGCCACTTGGTGGGGCATCCATGTCCCATAGACACGTTTTATTTTAGAACTTTTTCAAAACTACAGTTAGACCCCATCTTCTGTTTTATGTTTTGAAACCTTATTCCACATTTTCACCAGTCTAAATGATCTTCAAAGGACAAAAGTTCATAGCCATATTTGTTTTATTGCATTTCAGGGATCCATCATGGTTGATTGCTTCAGGAGATAATACAAGAGAGGTGAACTTGGAAACACAAATAAGAGTAGGTATTTTTAAGAAAATGGTTTCAGTTAAGGGAAAAAAGCTCAACAAAAAATCTTAGGAAGGCTTCAACAAGATCTGAGAAAAAAAAAACTCTCATGATCTTTAAAAAAGGACTAAATCTGTTAATATAAAATTTTCAGTAAGATAAAAAAAAGACTTCAGTATAATTCCTTCATTTTTAATGATTTAAAAGTGCCTTGTTAGTGGACTGCTTGAAATACTAGCAGGTGAAGGATTCAATTTTTTGTTTGGGCAAAACAAAAGACTTCAGTATTGGTATCTGGACAATGCAGCGGTCACTGGTTTACTCAAAATTAGTATTCAGTAGGATGAAATATATAGATTTCTCCTATGCTTTTGTCTAATTACTAGTGTTATGTTCAGTGAACTAAAGTGTATCAAAAGATATTTAAAGTGTATGTATTAAGTGTTGAATGAAGCAACCCATTTATTTGTTTGGCCTGCCAAAAATTTCTTGCTGCTGATTCTTTCCAATTTCAAAGAGAAAGGTGAAAAAAATGTCAGGAGGTAGTTACTTGTTGGTCTGCTAAATTACATATTGTACTAATCTGCAAATACATGTATTGCTGCAATATATTTTGAAGATATTTTGTTATTTTTATCATATGAGAAAACATTTTCACCACTCTTAACATTTGAATAAGGTTTGTTAGTTGACATCAAAGTGTTTCAAAAAACTTGTTCACAGTCTTCAAAAAGTGATGTTTTTATATCCTTATAACTGGTATATTTAAAATATTTGTCTGTTTTCTCAGGATCTACAAAGCAGACTGACAACTAAGGAAGAAGAATATAACAGAAAACAAAAAGTGTCTAAAGAGTTAGACACTAAATTAAATCAAATGAGAGATGAAAAGGTAAGTCTGACAATCAGGTACTGTCATTTGACGTCAGAGCGTTTTGAATACTGCAAAAGGTGAAATTTTCGTAGCTGTTTTATTTTTGCTATTTTTATGTCCCCATCATAAGTTTTACCCTTGTTTGTCTTATCTGAACATACCTATGTCCAAAATTTTCATCGAGGATTTCTCAGCTTGTGTATGCAGTAATGATTTGATATTTGGCCATGAAGCTTTGGTATGATGAGTTGTATTGTGTCTCCCCTTCTCAAGTTTGTCACTCATTTACTTGCTGTTTGCCGATAACTTTCTAGAGGGGGCATCCTTGGCCCATGGACACATTTTCTTAATTGAGTTAAGGGGTGATATGCAAAACTTAAACTGTTGCGAATATTTTTCATACATTTGGGTTATTAAGTACCTCAACTGATAGCTGCAAATTCAATACTGTTCGAAATGAAATTTCACCATATTGTCTATATCCAACACAAATCTTGCATCCACATCATACATGTATTTGCCATACAGTCTAAAATAGCATAAATATGACAACACACTCAGTGGTGGAATTCAGTCCTCTATAGTTTAAAATGAATAATGAAAGGAAACGGAGTAAATGCACATGAGACAAAGTCTCTACAAAAACTTGGTAAAACAACACACTCAGTGGTGGAATTCCGTCCTCTAGTTTAAAATGAATAATGAAAGGAAATGGAGTAAATGCACATGAGACAAAGTCTCTACAAATACATCGTAAAACCAAGAAATGGAAATACACTTTTATTGTTGTTCTTCATGTTGAAGTCACTAAATCTTGTAAAATCTATGGAAATAAAACTGTTGTATATATGTGATAGAAAATAGAAATATTTTTTAGAAACACTTACATTTTACATAATGTTCATGAACTATATAAATATCAAATGGATATGTTCTTTGTAGTTGTGATAGATGATCTGTCTGATTATGTATAAGTTGGTGTGCTACAATCTTTTGGATACAAAAGTTCTTCAGCTACGTGTACAATGCTAGGTTCCATCAGGTCTCCTTCGATCATATTTTCATTTCTTAATCTGAACACGAAAAACCCATTTTGTTGAATTTAAAGCAGTATTACTTGAATTTATTAAACATATTGGGCTTGGTCTAATTTTCTTCATCTTTTTGGTAAGTTTAAAATGCAAAATCTCGATATAATTGACCTATGACCAATCAGATTATATAATATTAGTAAAATTATTGACACCCACAGGGTTCGCGCTGGGCTTCGCCAATGTCGCAATTTGCGATTTTATTTTCATTCTGGCGACAAAAAATCGTTCCTGGCGATTTTTTTGGCGACGTTTTTCAAATCAACTTGCCGGTATTATCCAATTNTTAACTCAGTCAAAAGAAGGATATGAAAAAAAGATTACAACTACAGATAGATTCTAAACTTCAGCGGTATGTATTCAAAATAAGTATTGAAAATGTTTAATTACTGGTAAATTAAATATTATATTCATGTTTTGTTCTTTGTCACCTCCATGCTGATAATGATGAAATCATACCTGATAGAAACTCGATTTTTGCCTAAAATTTTGTGTGTATACAATCCAGCATGACCCTTGTGCTTTTTATACGACCGCAAAAATTTTGCGGTCGTATTATGGTATGGCGCTGGCGTCGGCGTCGGCGTCTGTGGACAGCATAACTTTAGTTCTAGTGAACGGATTGTTATCAAATTTTAGTATGATGTTTGTTGGCACAAGCTTAAGTCCGNTTTTTTTTTCGTTTAATATCACTTCTTATTTTCCTAAATGTTCACGACAACAAACGGATTAGATTATGCAATTATGAAGTTGAGTTACTTCCCCTTTTGTATGTTGTGAAAACGAAATTAAAGAGGCTTTGAGTGTTACTTTTTACTAAAAATTGTATATCAAGTCTTATAAAATAAAAAATTGAACTAATTTTAAGGGATAATATTGAAGCTTAACAAACTTTATTCAAATAATTGCAAATTCAATTTTTGTTTAATACTTTTATTGACCTATTGAAAGATAAACTATTTATTTGAAACTTGACAAGCAGATGTGAATGTATTAATATTTAGTCTTTCTCCCTCAATTGGGGAGATACCAATGTCATGAAATTCTAAGAAAAGTCCAAAGTGACATGGCAGTGGAAGGAATAAACACTTGATTGCTGAAGACAGTAATCAAGGAATATGAAGCGAGTACAGTACAGCTAGAGACTTACCATGATAAATCACTGTGATAGACATATCACTCTAATTTTTTAAATGAGTATATCTTTTTTCCTGATTGATCTATCCACATAATTTCTTTTGCATATCAAGTGGTAGAATGCATCACTTTAAATGCAAAAGAAAGCATGTTGATACATCAAACAGGAAATAAAATATACACATTTTACTAAGCAGAGTGATAAGTCTATCACAGTGATTTATCACAGTAAGTCTCTGGCTGTACTGTACCTCAAATCAAATCAAAAAAGCATGTAAATGATGAAGAAAAAAAAGATTTTAAAAAATTCCTCATTGTGAGGGGAATAAAAACATCTGTCTGCAGATGAAACATTAACGACTTTGAAGGACATAACTGAAATGTTTGAAAACAGTACCTGCAAAAGGCAGCAAACAAGGAATGTTGAGCATATGATTCAAACTGAAACAGCAAAGAATGTAAATGATAAAAGAATTTGTGCCATCAAAACAAAAGAATACAAAATAGAACTATTCTTTTAGTGTGGAAGAAAGAACACAAAAGTCTATCATCCAACCTAGAAAACCAATTGAATACTTCCTAATTGGCGACACATTTTTGTAATTGGCGACAAAAAATACAAGTTGGCGATTTTTCTGGCGACAGATATTCAGAAGCCAGAGCCATCCCTGACCCATACACATGAAACCAGTAAATAGATATACCATTAATAAAAAATGAATTATCAGCATTCATATTTCTATGTAGAAAAAACTCAGTCAAAAGAAGGATATGAAAAAAAGATTACAACTACAGATAGATTCTAAACTTCAGCGGTATGTATTCAAAATAAGTATTGAAAATGTTTAATTACTGGTAAATTAAATATTATATTCATATTTTGTTCTATGTCACCTCCATGCTGATAATGATGAAATCATACCTGATAGAAACTTGATTTTTGCCTAAAATTTTATGTGTATAAAATCCAGCATGACCCTTGTGCTTTTTTAAAACAGTTTGTCTAGATGGATATCATGATAAAGTCCAAATTTGATAGTCAAAATGTTGCAGAACAGAATATCCATTATAATACTTGTTCCAAAATATTTTTAGAGTATTTCTTCCAACAGACAAATATTACAGTATTTGTTCCTTACAGAGTAAATGTTACATATCAGGAGTAAATTATACTTTTTAACTCACCTGGCCAAAGGCCATGTGAGCTTTTGCCATCACTTGGCATCTGTCGTCGTCTGTAAACTTTTCACATTTTGACTATCTCCTCTGAAACCACTGGACCAATTTTAACCAAACTTTACAGGAATGATGTATGATAGGTCCTTCACAAAGACTGCCGAAATTTTTCTGATCCGCAAAAAAACATGGCCGCAAGGGCCGCACATAGTTTAACATTGGACCCTATTGGAAAATGCACATTTTGGCTATCTCCTTTGAAACAACTGAACAAAACTGAATCAAACTTTACAGGAATGAAGTATGGAAGGTCCTTTACTTAGATTGCTGAATTTTTTTTATTCCATGATAAAACATTGCTGCCAGGGCATACCGGTAGCTTAACATTTTACCCTATTGGAAAAGCATATATATTGGCTATCTCCTCTGAAGCTGATTAAGCTAATTGAACCAAACTTGACAAGAATGATGTATGGAAGGTCCTTTACTTAGATTGCCGAAATTTTTTTGATCCACCGAAAAACATGGCCACCAGCTCAGAACATAGTTTAACATTGGACCCTATGGGAAAAGCACCTCTTGAAGCTACTTAAGTAAATTGAACCAAACTTTAGAGGAATGATGTATGGAATGTCCTTTACTTAGCTTGGGGAAATTTTTAGTTCGCTTCAACGAAGTTGAGGAGGACTATTGGAGTACCCCCGGCGTCCGTGTCCGCGTCCGCATTTAGGTATCTATCTTGGTAACTATGAAGGGTAGGATTATCAAATTTTGTATATATATGCATCTTGGGCCATCTCACAGCCTCCAAGAAAATTGGGTCTCTTTGACTTATATTTTCCGCTTGAATGACTTACATCCGAGTTCAGATCTCAGTCACTATACATAGTAGGATCATGTAACCTTGCATATGCATGCATCTCTGATGGTAGGTCAGGATCCAGGCAAAATTAGGTCACTTTGACCTATATTTTCCGCATGAACGACTTACATTCAAGTTTATGTCCGAGTTCAGATCTCAGTCACCATACACGGTAGGGTCATGTAACCTTGCATATACATGCATCTTTGATGGTAGGTCAGCATCCAGGCAAAATTCGGTCACTTTGACCTATATTTTCCGCTTGCACGACTTACATTCAAGTTTACGTCCGAGTTCAGATCTCGGTCACTATACATAATAGGATCATGTAACCTTGCATTTGCATGCATCTCTGATGTTAGGTCAGCATCCAGGCAAAATTAGGTCACTTTGACATATATTTTCCGCTTGAACGACTTCCATTCAAGTTTATGTCCAAATTCAGATCTCAGTCACTATACATGGTAGGATCTTGTAACCTTGCATATGCATGCAACTCTGATGGTAGGTCAGCATCCAGGCAAAATTAGGTCACTTTGACCTATATTTTACGCTTGATTGATTTACATTCAAGTTTTTGGATGAGTTCAGATCTCAGTCACTATACATGGTAGGATCATTGTAACCTTACATATGCATACATCTCGGATGGTAGATCAGCATCCAGGCAAAATTGGGTTACTATGACAATGTGCCATAACGAGGCGAACTCTGTAATCGTTGATTACCTATGTTTTAGATTCGCCAAAAAACATGGCTTCCAGTGCAGAACATAGTTTAACATTGGACTCGGTGGGAAAATGCACATCTTTATGCCCCCAGATTGATGATTGGGGGGCATATTGCTTTTGTCCTGTCTGTCTTTTTCTCTGTCTGTTTGTCTATGCATCCAAAACTTTAACCTTGGCTATAACTTATTAACTAAATAAGGTAGACTTTTCATACTTTGCAGGTGTATAGATCTAGTCAAGAGGAACATAAATATGCAAAACAAAATTAGGTCAGGTCAAAGGTCAAGGTCATAGAGGTTAAAAAGGGGTGAAATTGGCTGTTTTCACATATTTGACTGTAGAATCCTTATCATTTATCCTTTTGAGACAGGGGTTTGTTTCATGTTATTGCTATTAAATGTAGTGTGTTGACAGATTTGAGTTAGCATTTACTGTTTTTGAGAAACAAGAGGCCCAAAGGGGATGAATGGGAAAAAATGATTTTTAAAATTTTTTGTCCGATTTTGATGCATTGTTTCTTATAGCATGTTTAAACAGATACTTTTAACAATAAAACCATTTCAATAAACAAGAGGCCCAAAGTGGCTTCATCTGTTTCAGAGTAAAGCGGTTAAATTGGGTGTTTTATGGTAATAAACAACTTTTGAACTAAACTATGTAAGATTGTTTGCTATCCGCTCTGAAATTACTGAAGCATACTGAACCAAACTTTACAGGAGGATGTATGGAAGTTCCTTTACAAAGTTTGCCGAAATTTTTCAGATCCGCCTAAAAACATGGCCACCAGCAGGGAATGGACCCTATGGGAAAAACACATTTTGTCTATCTCATCTGAAACTACCAAAGCAAACTGAACCAAACTATACAGTCAAGGTGAATGGAAGGTCCTTCACAAAGGTTGCAGAAGTTTTCGCGATCCACCAAAACACATGGCTGCCAGCAGAGAAGATAGTTTAACATTTGACCCTATGAGAAAAACATATTTTGGCTATTTCCTCTAAAACTACTGAAGCAAGCTGCACCAAACTATACTGGAATGATGTATGGAAGATCCTTCTCAAAGATTGCAGATATTTGCCCGATCCACCAAAAAACATGGCCACCAGCATAGAACATTAAGTTTAACATTAAGGGTCCCTATAGGAAAAACACTTTTGGCTATCTTCTCTAAAACTACCGAAGCAAACAGAACCAAACTTCACAGGAATAATGTATGACAGGTCATTCACAGAGATTGCCAAAATTTTTTTCGCATCCACCAAAAGCATGGCTACCAGAGGCTACTTAGTTGAACATTTTGTCTGAAATAAGCATTGTGTTGGTTTATCACTTAAAGGCAAGTTTGCTTCAAAACCAGGTGAGCGATACAGCTCAGCCTTCTGAGTCTCTGGTTAAGGTCAAGAGCGGTTTTTAAATGCAATGTGATTGCACAGAAATGATTTTAGTCAAAGATGAAATCTACAAGTCCCAATACTGTTTTAATTTTATGAAAATTTGCAATTAACCTCTCAATGACTGAAATATGCAAAATTTCTCATCAACCGTACATGAAACCATTATGAAATTGCATCATAGCATTAACCTCAATGAGCAGTACCCAAAAGCAATAACAATTAGGTGTCCATGACCTACATTTCACACTTGAGTGACTTTGGTTAAATTTTGCGGTTAGGTCCATTTCTCATCAACTGTACATGATGCCATTATGATATTGCACCATAACATTCATCTTAATGAGTACTACTCAAAGCACTAACAATTAGGCGTCCATGACGTACATTTCACACTTGAGTGACTTTGGTTAAATTTTGTGTTTAGGTACATTTCTCAGCAACCATACAGTATAACTTTATAATATTGCCTCATAATATTCATCTCTATGAGTACTACCCGAAATACCAACAATTAAGTGTTGATGACCTACATTTCATGGTTGAGTGACTTTGGTAGAATTTTTGTCTCGGCTGTGACGCGAGACATAGCGACCATAAATTCTGTCGTTGTCGGTGTCTGCGTCAGCGTCGTTAACATTTTGTTAACTCAAATGTTAAACTTTTTAACTTTCTCAAATCAAAATCAATAGCAATGAAATTTTGACACACTTCCTTATTGTATCCCAAGATAATTTTTTGACAAAAATAATTCAAATTTTTCCGTTTTTTTCCATTAGTTTTTGTATGAAATTTTTTTGTTTGCACCATATCTAAGCACCTACATGCCATAGACTGATGATTATTGGTAAGTGGTTACATCTTTAGTAGTAACCAACATCCATACCAGAATTATGTCACCTTGACCTATATTTTCCGCTTCAATGAATTTGGCTAAATTTTCTATTTAGATCCATATATCAACAATGTTTATACTAAATTTACCAGTCTAGCAAAATGATGGGCTTCAGTCAGGTGAGCAATACAGACTTAATCTCTGAGTCTCAAATTGCAGTTCTATTATAATTCACAAGGATACCAAGCACAGGTAGTCAATTTTAAATGCCATATTTGTTATATTTATCAGAATGAGATCAGAAGAAGCTGAGGCAGTCAATTTACAGGTGGAGGAAGAAAGAGCATTGAGAAAAATCAGAGACCATAATATAAAGAAATGTAAATCTCTACAGATGTTAAAGGGAAATACAATGGTATGATGTATGCTATCGAGTTTATACTGTGAAAGTACTATTGTTTGTGGGGTTCTAATTTTAATGGATTTTAATGGTTTACTTGACGCAGCAGAATTAGGGATACATGTACTTCTATTATTAATTAAAGAAAATAAACTAAGACTCTGTGTTTGTATAAAATTGGTATTTGAGAATGAAAGAAAGCCCTTAATTTCATTATCTTTTCAGTCGATCAAATTCAAAATATTTTACTGTCAACTTCATTATTCACTGAAATTATGTACACACGAAGTTGATGCTGTGACAAATTTACAAGACTTGACTGCATAAAAGATGGAAGCAAAACTGAAAGCAGACACTTCACTTAGTAATTTAGCAAAAAGCATTCTAATAACTCGACTTGGAAAATTTCGCATATTACGCATGTTGCCTTTTCATTGGCACTCAGTATATGTTAGACAGTGGAACTTTGGCTCGAACTCCCAAGGAACCGGTGAAAACAGTTCTAGCTAATATGGTGTTTTAGCTATCAAGGTGGAACTATGCTTTTCCAATTCTTAGCCTGTTAACCCAGTTGGTTAAAAGTATGTATTATTTTTAATCCACACGTTGGTTAAATTTCTGCGTGATGTTTCCCGCAACGTTATATTTCATTCTTAAAGTCTTTTGTGACGTCATTGTAACTAGGCTTTCAGATAGCTCGGCAAACATTTACAACTGTTCTGAACCATTGAATATGCACCTGAAACACAGCAATAGTCATTTGAGAAACAATATATCCTTCCGTAAATTTTTCTTGCTATAAATGTCTG
The DNA here is from genome assembly GCA_002080025.1 of Modiolus philippinarum. Classification (NCBI taxonomy): domain Eukaryota; kingdom Metazoa; phylum Mollusca; class Bivalvia; order Mytilida; family Modiolidae; genus Modiolus; species Modiolus philippinarum. Next base: position 66,559 of record MJUU01064145.1, read on the forward strand.
AATCATATCACAGTTGTTCACCTATGAACTAATTTTTTATACAGAAATGTATAGAACTAAGTACTGAGAAAGTTCGTTTGGGGCTGAGACATGCGATGATAATCAGTGAACATGATCAGCTGGAGGAACAACTTAGAGAACAGTCAGGGGTTTTACAGAATTACGAGGTAAACAATAGTATACTTGTATATTGTGGCTGTTAATGGCCAAGCATTTTCATTTTACATTTATGATATTTTTGAGTTTATGATTTTAAGTACAAATTCTTCAAGTTATTCTTATTTGTTAGAATTTTTTATGCTTGATTCCACATTTAAAAAAATTTTCTGTCTGGTCAATTGTCTTTTGTTTTTTTTAATAAAATTTCCTCAGATCAAGAATTTTCAGAAAATTAGAATTAATTGTTTAAGATTATTATCGACTAATGCATGGCTAATTGAATCACCTTGAATTATGTGCTGGGGTGTTAAAAAATGTGACTCATGGTGACTTCAAGATGAGGAACAACAATAAGTGTTGTCTCATGTGCATTTACTCCAAATCCTTTCATTGTTATGATCATTTTGATAAATGCTCCATTCATGTGAAATGATTATACAAATATACTGTAACAATTTATTTATAGAGAGCTTTTGAAGAAGTGAAAGAGAAGGTTAAACAGGCCAAAGACATGGCAAAGAGGTTACTACAAAATGCTAAACAAGCTACAAACACAGACTGTGATAGCGAATTATCGCCAGAACTTAGGGAGGTATGTTGACCACCTGTATTGAGCAAAAACCTGTCTAATCAGATCACTATGTCCAGATCCCTTTGAAGTGCATATTATATACCGTATATCATGAAGTTTTTGCGGATGTTTAATCTATGTTCACGGTAGACAATTGTACATGAATTTTAGCCTTCGTGTAAATTTCACTGCCCATTTAAATGCATTAGATGGAGTTTAAAAATGTGAAAGTAGTGAATTTTTCACTGGCCTGTTTTACACCAAAATAGCGAACAAAAGCGGACACAAAAATAACCAGAACTGTACAAAACAAATTCTTTATTTCCCAGTCAAAAGGGCCGATATGAGCCTAACAATTAAAGAGTACAATAAAAACAGTAAATCATTAGTAATGATTGGTAAGTTTTTAAGAAAAAAAAGTATAATACATGAAAAAAAAGAAAGATAGTGTTGAATGTATATATTGAATGGAAATTTGGCCTCTTGGAAAATATTTGTGATTATCAGATTCTTTGATATCTTGATAGACAATCTTTAAATGTAGAAATAGTACTTTCAAAGAAACTATACCAATAAGCAAGCTTGAAAGGACGCTCAAGAGAACTGCAAGTATTGATATCACTGATCTTAGTGCTATTTCATTCAAAAATGCATGGCAGTCATAGGAAAGGCACCATGGAAATGGGGAAACCAACTTTGTGAACAATTTTATAAAACTTGAGGTCTCAAATGGAACCTAGGAAAAAATGTTATTTTACATAGTATAATGTTTGTACCATTCAACTTCCATTATATCCATAAATATGTTTGATATTGCAATGTTATTTCAGAGTTTTGAAAGCTGTCCATCAAAGTTGGAAGAAATTGATGCTGCTATACATGAACAACAAGCAAGGGCTGATTCNNNCTGACCCGAAGGGTCAGTGTGAGCTATTGCCATCACTTGGCATCCGTCGTCTGTTAACTTTTCACATTTTCATCTTCTCCTCTGAAACCACTGAAGCAAATTCAACCAAACTTTACAGGGATGATGTACTAAAGGTCCTTTACAAAGATTGCGCATTTTGTTCCGATCATCTTCTCCTCTGAAACCACTGAAAGAAATTCATTCAAACGTTACAGGAATGATGTACTAAAGGTCCTTAAAGAAGATTGCTCATTTCGTTCCAATTCAGCAAAAAACATGGCCGCCAGAGCGGAACTTAGGTTTAACATTGGACCCTATGGGAAAAAAATCACATTTTCATCTTCTCCTCTAAACCTCTGAAGCAAATTCAACAAAACTTTACAGGAAGGATTTACTTAAGGTTCTTGACAAATATTGCTCATTTATTTAACATTGGTTTATGTTAGGTTTAACATTGGACCCTATGGGGAAAATCACATTTTCATCTTCTCCTCTGAAACCACTGAAGCAAATATTCAAACAAACTTTACAGGAATGATGTACTAAAGGTCCTTAACAAAGATTGCTCATTTCATGCAGATCCGATAAAAACATGGCCGCCAGCACGGAACATAGTTTTACATTGGACCCTATGGGAAAATCACATTTTCATCTTCTCCTCTGAAACCACTGAAGCAAATTCAACCAACTTTTACAGGGATGATATGTTAAAGGTCCTTTACAAAGAATGCTCATTTCGTTCCGATCCGACAAAAAACATGGCTGCCAGCACGGAACTAGGGTTAAAATTGGACCCTACAGTCGAACCTCGTTGTGTCGATCTCCGTTGTGTCGATAACTCGGATGTCTCGATATGTTTTGTTGGTCCCGGCAAATTTTCCGTATCACGAATGCATTTTTACCTCTGATGTGTCGATCTCGGATAAATCGATATCTCGGATAACTCGAGGTATTTTTGTCAGTCAGTATGAAAATAAAATGTGCTAATTAACTCGGATATGTCGATATCCAGTAAATGAGAATTTACATTACCTTAATGAGCGATTAATTAGTAAAATTATGCAATCTCAGGTAAATCTATTTCCTTAATCACTGTTGGTTTATTTATGTTTGTTTATTTAACAATCAAACATGTCAAACATGTCAAGGTAAACACCTGTCTTAATCAACTGATTTCGACACGCCTGAATTGATTGATGATTGTAAATTGCATCATTAATTTAACAAAACGAAATAAAGATACCCAAGCTCTCCTTTTTAATTTAAGGTTGTCGGGTCGTTTATATTTTTAATTAAAATGATTATGTACAGACGGTAACTTTAGATGGTGTAATAAATTTGTACTTAAAAAGTGACAACTTTTCATATCTGTGTGTGAATACCAAGCTGTATTTTTTGTCATATAAACGAGGTAGGGAGATCATAACAAGTTTCAGTATGGCAGAACAATCTAGTGAAGGACCCAGTCATTCTGCTGGGGGGGATAGCTAGATCAGCTAAATGGAAACTTAATGTAAAATCTATAGAAGACAAATACAACGCGATTATAGAAGTTGAGAAATCATCCAGAACTAAGACCGATATTGCCCGTCAGTTTGGAGTTCCTCAAAACACATTATCCACATGGATAAAAAATTCACAAAAAATTAAAGATGCTTATCTGCAAAGTACTTTTGCACCTGAACGTAAAAGAATGAGAGTTGCAACATTTGATGATGTAGAACAAGCTTTACTGAAATGGTTCAAATCGGTTAGAGACCAAAATGTTCCTATATCTGGTCCACTCCTCACTGCAAAGGCAGAGGAACTTGCAAGTCGGTTAGGGCATTATGATTTTAAATGTAGCAATGGCTGGTTAGATAGGTTCAAAGAAAGTCACTCAATAAAATTCAAGAAAATCTGCGGTGAAGCTAAGTCCGTTGATACCCAGAGTCAGGCCATGACAGCATGGCAAACAGAATTGCAGACGATTTTAAGAGAATTTTCTCCAAGCAATATTTTTAATGCAGATGAAACAGGCCTTTTCTTTAGACTTCTGCCAGAGAAAACGTTAGAATTTAAAGGTACCGACTGCAGTGGCGGCAAACGTAGTAAAGATAGGCTCACAGTCTTAGTTAGCGCAAATATGACAGGGTCCGAAAAATTGCCACTCCTGGTTATTGGGAAATCTGCAAACCCAAGGTGTTTCAAAAACGTAAAGACATTACCAACTGAATATAAAGCCAACAAAAAAGCCTGGATGACTTCCGAGATTTTCACGCAATGGCTATTTAAACTTGACAGGAAGTTTCACCACCAATACAGAACCATGGCAATGGTAGTAGAAAACTGTCCGGCCCATCCGCATGTACCAACTTTAAAAAACATTAAACTTGTCTTCTTACCACCCAACACCACCAGCAAGACTCAACCATGTGACCAGGGCATTATACAAAATCTGAAAGTCCAGTANTCAACTTCCATTATATCCATAAATATGTTTGATATTGCAATGTTATTTCAGAGTTTTGAAAGCTGTCCATCAAAGTTGGAAGAAATTGATGCTGCTATACATGAACAACAAGCAAGGGCTGATTCCCTGTTTCAAACAGATGAACGAGTGAGTACCAGAGTTAAATATAGATTTATGATTTCATTTATCAAATGATTTTTTGTCTAATATGTATGGTAGACAGTGGATGTCTCATTTTTAGCTCGTCTGACCCGAAGGGTCAGTGTGAGCTATTGCCATCACTTGGCATCCGTCGTCTGTTAACTTTTCACATTTTCATCTTCTCCTCTGAAACCACTGAAGCAAATTCAACCAAACTTTACAGGGATGATGTACTAAAGGTCCTTTACAAAGATTGCGCATTTTGTTCCGATCATCTTCTCCTCTGAANCACCAACTACCCAACCTCTCACAGAAGATGATATCATCGATGAAATTCTAACTTCAAAGAACACAACTGAGACTTCAGCTGACAGCGACGATGATGAACAGAATACCGACACACCAGTTAAACCGATACCACCACTTTCGTCCTTAATTGATATGGCCGACACATTCCAGATGTTTTTAGAATCCCAAGACGACAGCAGAGATATGATGCCGATGATCAACAAGTTCCAGAACTATTTGACAAAGAAACAACTTCAGCGACGTCTACAATCCAAACAGTCAGCACTCACCGATGACATATTAGGACTTTCTTCGTTTCGTTAGTTGTATTTTGTAATTTTATGTAACAATTGATGTGTATCTTGTAAACAACGTGTTCATTTGTGTAGTGCTAATCATAAATGTAAGTCCTCAGTGCTATTGAATAATTTTATTAAAATGAATCATGTTAATAAAATATTTATACAAACATAACCCTTTCTTTATTTATTATTCATTAAGTACAGATTACTGTCAACATAAACATCAAAAACAACGACGTTCACTGGATATTACACCATTACACATAACACCACATGTCGATATCGATATCTTGGCATTCATTGAATCAACCTCGCTTGTGTCGAACCTCGGTTAACTCGATGAAATTTTCCAGACCCGTGCACTTCGACTTATCGAGGTTCGACTGTATTTGAAAAATCACATTTTTCATCTTCTCCTCTGAAACTGCGGAAGCAAATTCAACCAAACTTTACAGGAATGATGTATGGAAGGTCCTAAACAAAGATTGCTCATTTCTTTACAATCTGATAGAAAACATGGCAACCAGCACGGAACATAGTTTTACATTGGACCCTATGGGAAAATCACATTTTCATCTTCTCCTCTGAAACCACTGAAGCAAATTCAACCAACTTTTACACGGATGATATGTTAAAGGTCCTTTACAAAGAATGCTCATTTCGTTCCGATCCGACAAAAAACATGGCCGCCAGCACGGAACTAGGGTTTAACATTGGACCCTATTTGAAAAATCACATTTTTCATCTTCTCCTCTGAAACTGCGGAAGCAAATTCAACCAAACAGGAATGATGTATGGAAGGTCCTAAACAAAGATTGCTCATTTCTTTACAATCTGATAGAAAACATGGCAACCAGCACGGAACATAGTTTAACATTGAACTCTATGGGGAAAATCACATTTTCATCTTCTCCTCTGAAACCACTGAAACAAATTCAACCAAACTTAAGAAGAATGATGTACTAATGGTACTTTACAAAAATTGCTTGTTTCATTTAGATCAAATAAAAAAATGGCCAGTGCAGAACATAGTTTAACATTGGAGCCCGGTATGAGAAAACCAACCTTTTCATCACCTTCTCTGAAACTATTCAAGCAAATTGTACTAAATGTATATAAGGTCCTTTGCAAAAATTACTCATTTCGATAGGATCAGAAAAAAAAAAAAAAAACGGGTGCTAGTGGAGAACATAGCTAAACATTAGACCCCATTGGTAATAAACATCATTTTTGGACATGCATGGCATAGAAGCATTTTGTCTGGTGAGCAATACAGGCTCAGTCTCTGAGCCTCTAGTTTGTCCCCCACCCCAGCAACGTAACGGAGGGACATAGAAATGGTCTGCGTCTGTGCGTCCCTGTGTCAAGTTTTTTTGTGAGCGTAACTCCTCAGAAACCGCTGGTGGGAGTTATGGGACTTTGATTATTTCCACATTGTTATACAATGGCAAATCTTGTGGACGCAACTTCTCAGTAACCGCTGGTCAGAATTCATTCAAATTTTACAGGATTGTTAGTCACCATTAGTTCTAAATCATATCGCATCGCCATTTTGATTCGTCAAATTTTGTGGGAGTTATGGGACTTTGATTATTTCCACATTGTTATACAATGGCAAATCTTGTGGAAGCAACTCCTCAGAAACTGCTGGTCCGAATTCATTCAAATTTTACAGGATTGTTAGTCACCATTAGTACTAGATCATATCGCAATGCCATTTTGATTCGTCAGATATTGTGGGGTTATAGGACTTTAAAAATATAACATTGTTATAATGACTTGACAGATCTTGTGGAGGCAACTCCTCAAAAACCACTACTCAGATTTCCTTCAAATTTTCCAGGATTATTAGTCTCCATATGTACTAGATCATAGCAATTTATTGTCCCCCGCCGCAAAGCGATATAGGGACATAGTAATGGTCTGCATCCGTGTGTCTGTGCATCCATGTGTCACGTTTTTTTGTGGGCGCAACTCCTCTTACAATACTGGACAGATTTTGCTTAAGTTTTGTGTGATTTTTGGTTCGCCTCAACGAAGTTGAGGGGGACTATTGGAGTACCCCCGGCGTCCGCGTCTACATCTACGTCTACGTCCGCGTCCGCATTTGAGCATATATCTCTGCAACTATGAAGGATAGGGTCATCAAACTTTGTGTGCAGATGCATCTTGGGCTATCTCACAGCCTCCAAGAAAATTAGGTCTCTTTGACCTATATTTGCCGCTTGCTGGCTTTCATTTAATTTTACGTCTCAGTTGATATCTCAGTAACTGTACATGGTAGGATCATCTAACCTTGCATGTGCATGCATCTTTGGGGGTAGGTCAGCATCCAGGCAAAATTAGGTCACTTTGACCTATATTTTCCACATCATTGACTTACATTCAAGTTTGCGTCCGTGTTCAGATTTAAGTAACTGTACATGGTAGGAGCATCTAACCTTGCATGTGCATACATCTTTGGCAGTAGGTCAGCATCCAGGCAAAATTAGGTTACTTTTCCGTTTATGTCGGAATTCAGGTCTCGATAACTGTACATGGTAAGATCATCTAGCTTTTGTATACTTGCATAAGGGATGGTAAATGAGCACCCTGGCCAAATTGGGTTTCTGTGTCCATGTGCCATAACGAGGCGAACTTTGTAATCGTTCATTACCTATGTTTTTGTCACCAACTATAGTTGATCATATTATGCCACCATTTTGATTTGACAAATTTTACAGGAGTTATGGGACTTTATCGGCTTAATGCATGCTACAGCTTAGGAACACTTTGTGGGCATAAATCCTTGGAAACCACTGAACGGATTATGCTGAAATTTTGTTTGAACATTTTCCACCATATGTACTTGATCATATTATGCTGCCATTTTCAGTCAACAAATTTTACGGGAGTTATTGGACTTTATCGACTTAATGCATACTACAACATCGGAAGACTTTGTGGACACATCTTCTCAAAATCCATTTAAGGGATTTTGCTGAAATTTTGCTTGGCTGTTTGCCACCTAATGCAGTTGATCATATCCTGCCGCCATTTTGCAAAATTTTACATGAGTTATGGGACTTTATCGACTTTACTGCAGTGGTGGGGTACAAAGCTACGCCTAGCAATCTTGTTAAAAATTGTATATGCCTGCTTGCTCCATTTTGTTACATGTTACATCTTAAAAGTAAGAGAATTGAATTAAAAGTGGTCTTATTGTCAAAACTTAAAAACAAGAAATGATATATACCCATGGTGTTGAGATTTAATTTAGAGCTATTCAAAAGTTGATTTCTTTGTTCTTGGGTCATCATGCATCGTTGCTGTTGTTGTCGTCGCATGTATTTGTAACACTTTTCTTAGCAACAACAAACCACAGCCGCTTGAAATTTTGTATGTGACTGAAGTATGGTCTGTCAGACATCTACTTCCATTTTTACGGCTAAGAAATTTGTGTTTCCCAGATCAAATTTTAAAACAGCAGTAAGATAATGATAAGAGTGGAAGACATTAAAATGACCTTTTTAAAATTCCAACATCATGATGAGGCAACTTTTACATTGCACTAAAACCCCAGAATGTTTTGTTTTTGTTTTAATTACTTTTGCAACTGTATCTTTTTAAAGGTTGTTAAAGAATATCGACAAAGGAAAAAAGAAATAGTTCAGTTAGAGAAAGAATTAGCAAATAAACAACAAGCTTTAGATGGGCATCAAGAAGAAATAGAGAGAGCAAAGAGGGAATGGTTAGAACCATTACAATGCCTTGTAGAAAAGATCAATGAGAATTTCAGTTATTTCTTCTCCTGTATGAATTGTGCTGGAGAAGTTGATCTGAATATACCAGAAAACCCGGTAAGTTCTGTACAATTATTGTATCCCCACCAGATAGGGTACTATACTGTTTACGTCGTCCATTTGTCTGTCCTAATCTTTGTCTTTATTCCAGAAAACCCAGTAATTTCTGTAAAATTGAAGAAAGTTGATCTCGATAGACAACTGGTTAAGTTCTGTAAAATTATTACATCCCCACTTGATAGAAGGCTATACTGTTTACATTGTCTCTGACATTGTGTCTGTCCCTTTGTGGTCATTGTAGGAAAAAAGCCACCTCATTCAGGGTGGTTCGCCCTCATTATAGCAAAACAAAAATTTTCAGGCAGGACTGCACCTCATTCAAGGTAGGTGCCAGCAGGAAACAGTTTTAAATGGTCCTTGCTGAGAAACACAGTCAAAGATTTTCTCTCCTGAAACTACTTGATCAATTCGAACCAAACTTGGCTGTAGTTGTTTTAGAAATATTGTGGGGCAGGTCCATTCTTCATGCAACATGTGGAAAGATTTTCTCTGAAAAGCAATATGCCATTTTGAACCAAACTTGTAAAAATCTTCATGTGGTCCTTTTAAAGTAATGGACCTTGTTTATGCAAGAAGTCATAATTCTTTCATAATGCAATTTCCAGGTACTGTTCCTGTGTCCAGAAGTAACAAAATTTGAAGGAAACCTACTTGCTTTATTAAAAAAACAAGTCAATAGTTATGCTTTGATATTTATTTGTAGGAAGACTACGAGAAATATGGTATTAAGATTAAAGTGAAATTCCGTGATTCTGAGACACTAAGGGAATTAACTCCTCATCATCAAAGTGGTGGAGAACGCAGTGTTGCAACAGTGTTATACATGATGGCGTTACAAGAATTGGCAAGGTGTCCTTTCAGATGTGTAGATGAAATTAATCAGGTTAGAACAACATTTAATCCTTTCATGAGAAAATTATTGCAGAAAGATTTTTGTTAGTTTCCTGAAATCAGTTAGTTAAAATCATATTTAAATGCAAGTTAAAATCATATTTAGGCCATGTAAAATTAATTATCTGGTTCTCAGATAATGACTTTAAAAAAAATGGTGAGGGAGGGAGGGTATTTAATTTATGTATTTATTTTGTATGCTCATCCATACTCCATCGTTAACTTTTTAGCTTTTATGAATAAATATTAAAATATGATAAAGTATATAAAGGTAAGAGAGAACAAAACCATAAGTAAAAAAATAATACTCAAACGACAATGAAAAACACAAAAAGTAAAGACATTACACAAGGACAATATATGTATAGTCCCTACATCACATAAGTACCACACAGAAACGAAAAATGTATATTGATCATACCATAAATAGAGTATGCATCATGAATCTTGAATCAAATCAAATTGGAATCATCAAAGACATGAAACAGGTAAAGAAAAGACAGATCCAATATATACCTCACCAGGATATGTCACCTGAAAGAAATTCCTGGAGAAAATTGAGTTAGACTCCCTTATAGACAGGGGAGTAATTGATGAACCTTGATTAGATCCAATGGGATCCGGTAAATAAGGTGTATTATTATTATTAACTTGGTCACAAGTTGGTGACAGCAGTACAAGTGGAAGGATTACAGTCAGATACACGGACCATTTAGATAGAGGTAAATCTATCAAGGAAGTCACAAAAATAAATTCTTCCAATGAGCAAAATGATAGTGGGATCCCCTTCCAGTGAATGCAATGACAGATTCTTTCCCCCCCCCCGAGTTCAGAACAAGATCTCGAGAGACCCTTCTCAAACTGGAGTTCAAAACATTCTCGTGCATTAAAGGATCTCTGTTTTCTGGTATTTCAGGCAGACTCGCCATACTCCCTTTTCATAATTTCCTTGTTTAATCCGCCAAATTCACAATAAACGATGGGTTAACGCACGAAAACCCGTCAAAATTGTCAGCGAAATCAACTTTCATTTTGTTGTTGACAAAACCATTCGGAAGATAAACCGGAAGTAGCGATTTCTTCAAAGAAAAGGAAAATTCAAGAGAGCTTCGAATGAAATTTGAGTTGTCTCTCTTTGATCAATTCAAGTGAAAAAGCGGGAAAATTTGAACGCGGATTTTGTTACCGTTGTATTTATTTTTTGGGGGCAATAAATACGAGCCAGCGGCCAGGTTTTTGCCCATGCGGCGGTAACTGAGAACCAGATAATTAATTTTACATGGCCTTAAATGCAGAAAAATAGCTTTGTAGTTGCCTGTGAGGAAGATCTAATGTATATTGAATGCTGCTTAAGGCCTATTAAGATAAAAACATAGCGAAGAACCCTTATATTAACAAGAACTTGCTTTACAAATTATTAGATTCCAGTTGATTATCTTTTCCCCAAAAAAATGTCAGAACTTAATGATATATCAAGCATACCCTTCAATCTGTATTGCATTACCATTGATTATGATGTAAGTCTTTAAATCTCTTCAAAAAATTCTGTAACATTTCTATTTATAGGGTATGGATCCAGTGAATGAGAGAAAAGTTTTTGAACTTGTGGTGCAGACAGTTTGTAGAAGATCAGCTTCACAGTATTTCTTGTTGACTCCAAAGGTATGTGAAAGGTTAAATTATACATCTATCTACTCTAAAGGAAATGAAAAGGTATGTTGGATTTACACTATTATAGAAAAGAATCAACCTTACAAAACTGTTATTTTTCTGTGATGGAGCTAGGAGTTGCCTCCTGACAATAACGCAAGTAATAGGTGGTGCATTATAAACAGACAAACATGACCATGTTTAGATTTTTATACGACCGCAAAAAATTTTGTGGTCGTATAATGGTATGGCGCTGTCGTCGTTGTTGTCGGCTCCTTGTCTGTAGACACTTTAAGTTTTGGCCAATAACTCAAGTTCAAGTTGATCAATCCTTATGAAATTTTAACACAATGTTCCTTGGCACAAAAGGAAGGTGTGGATTGGAGTACCCCCGGCGTCCGCGTCTACGTCTACGTCTACGTATACGTCCGCGTCCGCATTTGGGCATATATCTCTGCAACTATGCATGGTAGGGTCATCAAACTTTGTATGCAGGTGCATCTTGGGCTATCTCACAGCCTCCAAGAAAATTGGGTCTCTCTGACCTATATTTTCCGCTTGAACGACTTACATTCAAGTTTACGTCCGAGTTCAGATCTCAGTCACTATACATGGTAGGATCATGTAACCTTGCATATGCATAAAACTCTGATGGTGTATCAGCATCCAGGCAAAATTAGGTCACTTTGACCTATATTTTCCGCTTGAATGACTAACATTCAAGTTTACATCCGAGTTCAGATCTCAGTCACTATACATGGTAGGATCATGTAACCTTGCATATGCATGCAACCCTGATGGTGTATCAGTATCCAGGCAAAGTTAGGTAACTTTGACCTATATTTTACGCTTGATTGATTTACATTCAAGTTTTCGGACAAGTTCAGATCTTAGTCACTATACATGGTAGGATCATGCAACCTTGCATATGCACGCAAATCTGATGGTGAATCAGCATCCAGGCAAAATTAGGACACTTTGACATAATTTTATGCTTGATTGATTTACATTCAAGTTTTCTGACTAGTTCAGATCTCAGTCACTACACATGGTAGGATCATGTAACCTTGCATATACATACACCTCTGATGGTTGGTCAGCATCCAGGCAAAATTAGGACACCTTGACCTATATTTTATGCTTGCTTGATTTGCATTCAAGTTTTAGGACGAGTTCAGGTCTTAGTCACTATACATGGTAGGATCATGTAACCTTCCATATGCATGCAACTCTGATTGTGTATCAGCATCCAGGCAAAATTAGGTCACTTTGACCTATATTTTACACTTGATTGATTTACATTCAAGTTTTCTGACGAGTTCAGATCTCAGTCACTTCACTTGGTAGGATCATGTAACCTTGCATATGCATGCATCTCTGATGATTGGTCAGCAGCCAGGCAAAATTAGGACACCTTGACCTATATTTTATGCTTGATTGATTTTCATTCAAGTTTGAGGACGAGTTCAGATCTTAGTCACTTTACATGGTAGGATCATGTAACCTTGCATATGCATCCATCTCTGATGATAGATCAGCATCCAACATTGACCTTTTTTTTCTGCTTGATTGATTTACATTCAAGTTTTTGGACAAGTTCAGAAATCAGTCACTGTACATGGTAGGATAATGTAACCTTGCATAGGCATGCATCCCTGATGGTACATCAGCATCCAGGCAAAAGTATGTCACTTATGTTTTACGCATGAGTGATTTATGTCAGAGTTTTCAGGCAAGTTCAGATCTCAGTCACTGTACATGGTAGGATCATGTAACCTTGCTTAGGCATGCAAATGTGATGTCAACATCCAGTCAAAATTCTGTTACTGTGACAAAGTGCCATAACGAGGTGAACTCTGTAATCGTTGATTACCTATGTTTTTATTTTTAGTCAGATTTTGAAGCCGTTTTTTGCAAGGGATTCCTTACGAAAAATAAATACAGCACTGCACCATCAGATTTTTGATCATTTGTTTCCTTTCTGAGTTATGAGGGGCCAAACGGGGCAAAAATTGCAAACATGCAGATTACACAAAATTTTTATTTTTCGTCGGATTTCAATGGGATTTCTTTTCTTTTGATTTGTCATGATATAAGCTTTCAGTAGTATGTGAACAGATTTTGTTTAGCTCTTACGGTTTTCGAGTACAAGGGGTCAAAGGGGCCAAAATTGCAATTTTTCAAAACATGTGAAATTTTTATTTTTCATCGGATTGTGATGGGATTTTTTTCTTAAGATTCTTCATGATATAAACTTTAAAGATATGGCAGCCGATTTCGAGTAGCTCCTACTGTTTCTGAGCTACAAGGGGTGAAAAGTTGCAAAATTGCATTTTTTTCAAAATATTAGAAATTTTTATTTTTCATCAGAATTTGATGGGACTTTTTTCCTCTGATGCCTCTTGATATAATGTAAGCTTTGGCATTGTGTCAACGGATTTGGTGCAGCTCGGCCCGTTTCCGAGCTAAAAGGGGTCAAAGGGGCTGAAATTTTCAAAATATGTAAAATCTGCTATTTTTTTTGTAGCATTTTAATGGGTTCAATTCTTTGGATTCCTCTTATCATATTGTTAAAGTAGTATGTTGACCATTGACCAATTTGATATACCTCTTACTATTTTCGATCTATATAAGGAATCTTTAATGCTAAATTTTTTATTTGCATTAGTTTTTGTGCAGCTAATTACTGGGTCTAGTTCTTTAATATTGTGTCCATTTGATTACTGTATCAAGCTCTTTACTGTGTCCTCATTCTTTTGAATTACACTTGTTCAAGTTTCAGTGTTCAACATGCTGCGCTTGGCGTAGCCCTTTATTTAAAGTTGTAAAACAGAACAACAGAAGAAATTGGAAAAACAACATGGTGTCTTACACAACCCTAGATTCTATATTTGAATATACAGTAGAACTTTGATAGCTCTAACTGCAATAACTCAAACAACATGGATGCCTCGAACCCTTTTTGTGGTCCCTTTGTTCAAGCTTAAGCATAGTTTGACCACAATATCTCTAACACCCTGTTGGCTCGAACTGTTTTCCACAGTCTATTGGGTGTTCGAGCCATCGAAGTTCGACTGTAATAGGGTCTGTAAGTCTGGGCATGTGACACCGAGAAATCACGATAAAATTGAAATTTGAAAACGTTTCCCGCTGAAATATGACGTTGCAGCATTATGACGTCGAATGTTTTTGCTTGAAACGTCATATTTTTCTGTTACAAATGCAACTACCGGGTACAAATAATGTAAACGGAAGTTCCAAAATTGAACGAGACTTACAGACCCTATTGCTGGTATACCTCCAATCAGCATGAAGAGAGTATTTGAATAGCCATGTTCAGTCATAGCATAGTTTTTATTGCTTTACAACATGTATATCAACCCTCTGTCTGACGGAACTTTGAAAATTTTATACAAGTAGGTGTATGCTTTGTATGACAATGCGTGCAACTTCAAGTTTATATGTTTAATATTATAATGATTCCAGTTATTCTGTTTTAAAAAAAAATTAAATAACAACCTTTTAGAAATGGTACCAGCTGTTTAAAAGATGGAAAGGTTTACAAATTGCTCTTTCAGCTACATTTGTACATCTTCCAAAATCCTCTCTGCCGGTGTACATTTCTCATCAGAAATATCCTTTGCTGCATGGAATATATAAACAAACTTTGAACTAAAGTAAAAGATATGCGTTATTCCTTGTATGTGCAAACAATATAGTTAATGAGGATGTTATAGATACAATAATTGAGGTTGTCATCATAGTTTAGCCATATACTTGGTATGATTTGTATGCAAGGAGATAATATAATAAATTGTAAATAGGATTATGTTATTCATACATGTAAATGCCCATTGATCGATATGCTTTAGCTGCAAAAGATATGCATTTAGAATTGCTGCCATGCAACAGATATTGAACTACATGTACATTTTGTATATGTTTAATGTTTAAAACATAGATGTACATGTATTACAGTTTGCTTAAGTGGTCAGGTGTTTAATTTAGTTAGTTTGGTTAGCCATCGTAGCCTATCAACTTTTTAATGTAGTTTGCACCCACTTTGTTCACAACAAAAAAATAGATGCACTTACCTTGCATGTACATACGTACATGAAAAGGTATGTCAGTCACATGCCGAAGGTTGGTGGTTCTCTCGGCTTACTCTAGTTTCACCCATAACTAAAACTGACCATCAAAATATAGCAGAAATACTGCTGAAAGTGGCACCAAACCCCAAACATACACATTTTTAAAAAGTCATGAACCTTGATTAAGATCTATGCTAATAGAATAATAATGAGTAGAAATGATATTTTAACAACATAATGTATTTTTGCAGCTTTTACCAGATTTGGAATATGCAGATAATATGACAGTATTGTGTGTATTTAATGGAGCACAAATGTTAAACCATACAGAATGGAATCTTAAAAAATTCATCAGAAGAAGGAGAAGGCTAGAAGATTAAACACTGGAAAAAAAAATAGTTCCTTAGGCCATGTAAAAAAAATTCATTGGTTCTCAGGCCCTCCCTCATCTAGTTGGAGGCTTGAAAAAAGCCCCTCATTGACCCTATTTTTGCCATTTCAATAAAATAAAAATAAAAAATCACCTGCCTCACTACATTTTGGGTGGTTTNATGCAGATAATATGACAGTATTGTGTGTATTTAATGGAGCACAAATGTTAAACCATACAGAATGGAATCTTAAAAAATTCATCAGAAGAAGGAGAAGGCTAGAAGATTAAACACTGGAAAAAAAATAGTTCCTTAAGGAGATCATGTCGAAATATTTTGAAAGATCTGTTCAGCATTGAAAAGCAATCCTTTTATTGCAATTTTCAGTTTCAATATTTAAAAAGAATAGCATTTAAAGAAATAACTAAGCAGTAAACTCAGGGGACCATCCTAGTTTTGTGCCTTGCAAGATATATATGTATTTGATTCATAGTGTTAGTTTTTCATCAACATGTACATGTATTTCAATAGAAATAATATTTGGAAAAGTAGTAACAACACTGTTCAACCTGCCTGTATCACTAGATAACTATTGGAAGTGTTTCCAATATCAAATCGTTTTATTATTACATTGTTCAAAAAAGCAGTTTAATTCTATGTTGAACTTGTTGAAAGTAGATTACACAATTTGTTAGCTGCATGCGAAAAGCATAAAAACAAATGTGATTTTCAATTTTCAAAGAAAAGAAATTCCAAAGTTGTGTGTATTGAGTTCAAATTTTGGTCAAACCAAAATCAAAGTGCATCTCTAAAGACAGAACATTTTAGGTTCTTTTGGTTGAATAAAATGTAACAGAATTGTTTTTGTGTTGCATGTATTAAAACAACTGCAGACAAAGTCTAGACATGTAACTCTTTAATTCATGGTCCTCAACATTTGTCTTTCATTTTTGTTATTTTGTTAATCCCTAATCCCTTTCAAAATCTTCAGTGTGATCTAACCAAACTTCAAGGATATGCATTTAAATCATGCACATTTGACTATTAATTTACTTATTGTAGAAGTTTCCCATAACCATATCATGGAATTTGACCATACTTTACAGTGAAATTTTGAAAATATGTCATTCCTTCAAAGCTGATAGTCAAATTCAAGACAAAATTTCAATCATTTTGCTTTAAATTTAGATGAGCACCTTAACTTTAAACTTTGTTTTTACTGATTTTAGAAGATCATATTACATTTGAAAGGACTTTTTTGAAAGTGATGCAATATATATGGTCCTTGGAAAATACATCTTCAGTGCCAAGATTTGTACTTGGTCAAAATTATGGGTTTTGTTTATTTGTCTTATAATATAATCTCCACTGAAAAAAATGTTGCCTTCGAACATAGAATTAATTTGCTTTTGGTTATTATATATTCATTATTTTTATGAATCTATGTGTCCTTTCCTAGATCTCAAAATGGTAATGTAGTGCTACATGTATATGTTAGTTAGGGATGTGTAAAAATTTAAAACTTGCATGTTCTGCTTGTTGAACAACCTGCTTTTCTTGGATGATTATGTGTATTAAATCAATAGGCCATAAATAAAGCATAAAATCAATTGAATATGATTTAATCATAAACTTAGGATTTTGTCTCGCCTGCCATGAAAAGTGTTGAAAGTAAGACCAGATTGATGCTTTTGGAAGTTGTGACTTTTAAAAATTGAAAACTGGTGAATTATGATGCTCGTGTTAGTTAAGGGTGGATATTATATGACTTGCAGTTGAATAAGTATTGGTTCAACTCAAATCTACTGTTAGTTTATGGCTCTAACCCTTCACATGAATAAGTGTGCTCGTTAAATTTTCTCAAGCAGATAGTTCAGTAAGAATAATACAATCTAACACCATTGAAAGTGCAAGATCGAGAAATCTCAGACACCCAAGGGTAAGATTTCAATATTTCTTTGACGAGGCTTGCAGAGTCAGAGAACCATTGAAATCTTACCCAAGGGTTCTGAGATTTCTTAATCTTGCATTTTCAACGGTGTTTGATTGTTTTTCTCACAAAATAGAAGTTTCTGTATAATCAGACTCTAGTTGGCGTCTGCCATGTCTAAGCAACTTACTATGATGTTGATAACGTCAGAATGTATTTCATCACGTGAAATTCTTATCTCACCCGTGGGTTGAGACAAGGATATCTCAAATGGCTAAATATATAGGTACTGGCTTGTCTCAAATGTGAGAGCAAAAGTCCTTGCCCCTTGAAATTTGATCTAAAATTCCATTAATACGAGTGCATTTTGATTCCACGCCCAGATAATTTCCCTTTCCATTTAGTTATGTAAGAAAAAGAGTGTCAACTTTGTACAGCCTGAATAAGTACCATATGATTTTTGACATGAAATTGCATTTATGAGTACATCTTGATTCCACAACCAGATAATGACCCTCTCCCATTTCAGTATTAAGTCAGTACAGCTTGAATAAGTTGTTTCCATTTGATATCTATGTGAAATCCAATTCTTCAAACATTTTATGTCATGGATTTCCTCATGATGATTGCTGTTGTAGATCATTGTGTGTGTGAAATGATTCCTGCAAGCGAGACATATCTTGCATACACAATTTATAATTTGGCATATGCAAATGAAGTTTTGCATAAAACCTAATAAGTTATGACCTGAGCTTACCATTTGATATTAGCATATGCCTAATTACAAACAGTTCATTTGAGATCAGTAAGAATATTTATGCTAAAAGATCTTTGAAAACATAAACACTAGTAAATTTATAGAATACACCCCAATTTAAGTTATTTGTACTTTGCCGCCTAGTTTTCAAGAAAAAAATATAATGGTGTAGGATTTTTATGTACGTCATCAAATTTTGTTTTTAAAGGGAGAAGTCATGAGTATTGAGTTAAAGGTTAAGTATTTGACAAGGTGCTAAAATTTATCAGTAGGAAATGTGTAAAAGAAATCTGTATTCAACTGTGTTGTCTTGTAACCTAATGTTTATATTGTTATTTTACTATTTTTGATGTGAACATTCAAAAATATGTTGTTTTTTATAAGCCTTATTACTGGTTATACTGAAAAGAATGTTGAAATTTAATACATGTATGTAAAAGCCTTCTTGTATCATCAGAATTAATGCAGGAACAAGAATAGTTGATACTGGCTGGGTTAATTTTGTAACTAGTCATTTTGTTGTGTTGTTGTGCAGCAAGTTTGCTATCTATTTTCCTACACCTAAGGCCATAAAAAAATAATTTATTGGTTCACAGGCCCTCCTTCATCTAGTTTGAGGCTTGAAAAAAGCCCCCCTCATTGACCCTATTTTTTGCCATTTCAATAAAAAACAAAAAAATCACCTCCCTCACTACATTTTTGGTGGTTTTTACAATGTAAAAAGCTGCCTCATCTGTTTTTTTGCAAATAAAAAGATAAAAAAATCACCTCCCTCCCTCATCATTTTAAATGAAAAATTGCCTGAGAACCAATTAATTATTTTTGTATGGCCTAAAGGAAGAAATGTTCTTTAGAGTTATTTTTCACAACAATACTCTTTAGAAGATAATGAACATATAATTTTTTCTTGCGACCAGTGAATGAAACTTTAAACAAAGGTAGATACATCTCATAAATTATCTATTGGTTTCTCTCAAATTAATTTTTAAATGAATGCACAGAACAACACAATTCTTTGTGGAAGAATTTTAAAAAAGTTTTTTTTCTATCTTTTACTGTTATTTATTGTCCCTTGTCTATGTCTTTAACGGTCTATCTATTCCTATTGTACAACCAATCTAGCAATTTCATCATTCAATAGGTGTGATAAAACTGAGCTATACCTTCACCTTCAGACCAACATATATTGTAAAAAAGTTTTGGAGACTTGCTATTGTTAACTAATCTAAACAATGATGGTTCTTTTGAATTGTCTAACAATACTATGTATATCAATCTGTAATGGCCTAGGGAGGTTTTACCTTGAAAAAGTGTTACTTTTACATGTAATATAACAAAGACAAATTTACTCACTTATAAGATTTCAATGTATGTAAGAAATCTAAAATCCCTTCACATTATGCATATATAGGAATATTTTTTCTTGTAATGATGCAATTTTTAAATAAATTCATTTAGTACCTTTTTTCACTGACTATATAAACTTTATATAATTCCTATTTTCATCAACAGATCAAGGTAAAACCTCCACAGGCTATTACAGATTGATATACAATAGTATTGTTAGACAATTCAAAAGAACCATCATTGTTTAGATTAGTTAACAATAGCAAGTCTCCAAAACTTTTTTACAATATATGTTGGTCTGAAGGTAAAGGTATAGCTCAGTTTTATCACACCTATTGAATAATGAAATTGCTAGATTTGTTGTACAATAGGAATAGATAGACCGTTAAGGTCATAGACAAGGGACAATAAAAGCAGCAATTTTTGACACTGTTTTACTATGGTTATTAGATGTGCCAAAGGTTGTGTTATATGAAGGAGAGTGCAATTTATGTAAACAATAGTGCATTTCTTTACCATTAAAATATTGTTGATATTTATTTTGTCTTATTGTATGTTTTATGTATGGTATAAGTGGTTATTTTGGCAAGGACTTAATTTTTGCTATATTCTGATGTCGTAAAAATTGCATATTGCGAAATTTAATTTATGCGAGACTTCAAATAAAGTAATAGCTATATAGGTCCTTTTATTAGCTTACCTGGCTAATGCCAGGGTGAGCTTTTGCCATCACTTTGTGTCCATCGTCCGTCCGTCTGTCTGGCGTAAACTTTTCATTCAAAGATCTTCTCCTCTGAAACTACTTGGCTAATTATGGCGGATTTCCTGGATGATTAATGTATTTTATTTGCAATTCTTCAATGAACATACCAATATTCCTCTAGTAACACCTATAAAACTCCTTTTAAACTCCTGTCTTTTGTCTGCTAATCAATTATTCAACTTTCTAAGAATTCTTTTGTATACCAATTTGTACTGCCTGAAGGGGTTTACCTTGATACTCCAGTGATGACAAATTGGTATACCCTTCGGGTCGTGCACTATTGTCCATCACCCTGGGTACTATTTTCGCATAGTCAATGTAAAACACAACATTATTATATAAATATTCCTTTTGAATTTTGAGATATCCATTGCTGACATGACCTGGCATGTATTACCGCCTCTGGAAATGTCACTAGACTGCGATATTCAAAATGGCTACAAAAGTAGACGGGATTACATTTCTATTCAGACAATTTCCTTTATAAAATAGAAAATTATAACTCACCTTGCATTATTAAATGTTGTAACTATTAGCAAAATTTTGGAAGAAATAAAATGAACACACTTTGGTAAGCTTACTTGGCTCCCAGTTGTCTAAAAGTTTTATACAGGGGCATAGCTCTATAGCCCCAACTATAAAAAAATCAGTTCAAGGACCACAAGAGCTATGGTTCCACAGCAAATACAGTAAATAATCATAATTTGTGAATGTTAAATTCCCTCAAAAAATAAATCAGACAATTTTAAAAGAAATCATGAAATTTGCAATTCGTGAAAATAACCACTTATAAGGTATTTATATTTCTGCACCTGCTGATTGTTGGTTGATCAATCCCAAAATATGGGAAAAAGAAGCCCATTTTTCGTTCAGAATGTCAGACAATGAAGATATGCTATTGTGCAAAATTGTATGGTCTTACTTGCTTAGTTACCAATATACATCTAAATGTGGACAGGGATGCCCTCAAAACAGTTGTGACAAATTAAAACGTGGTCAAACCTTCATCATATTTTGCATGAAAACAAAATGTTAAGACTGAAAAAGGACTTATTCATTTTCAGCAACTTATACCAAAACCATTGTACTTATTATACCCCCTTATTAAACGAAGCTAGGGGGGGGGGGGGGGGAGTTCATACATGTATAGGAATCACCTTGTCTGTCTTTCAGTCTGTCCAATTGTCCCTTATCGTGTCCCGAGCACAACTTTTGTACCGTAGCACCTAGGATTATCAAACTTGGTGTATGGATGCATCATGGGAAGGTGATGTGTTGCCTACCAAATTTAGGTCACTGTGACCTTATTTTTGACCTTTATAATAGTAAACCTATGTGCATTTTCGTGTCCGGAGCACAACTTTTGTACCATAGCACCTAGGATTATCAAACTTGGTGTGTGGATGCATCATGGAAAGGCAATGTGTCGCATACCAAATTTAGGTCACTGTGACCTTGACTGACCTTTGACATTTATGATGGTAAACCCTTGTTCATTTTGTGTCCAAAGCTTGATTAAATCATCCTTTTATCCACCTTATTATATATTATTGAATGTATTACCCTTTATATGAAGTAGTATAAAACATGCAATTTCATTCCTGACAGGATTTATTTCTGTTAGATTTATTTACCAATTACTATGTGGTTGAAGGTCAAAATTTCAAAATGACATGCCTTGGTACTCAAATGCAGATGTGGGGGTTATTAGTCTGGCTTTGCTGACAGCTCTTGTATTGATTAAGAAAAATACAAATGGTACGTAAATTATATCTTCTTAATAAATACACGAAACCATACCTTTTTAACTCACCTCACGAAGTGGGGGGGGCTTATGTGATGCCCCTAGCGTCGGCGTCCACGTCTGCGTTCGGTTAGGAAGAATGGTTAAAGTCCATTGCTGCTTACTGCATATTGGCATGTGTGATACATATTGGGATGACAACAACAATTACAAAAACAGGAAAACAGCAAACACCTACAATGGCCAG